>CAXIPT010000001.1:24485549-24505549 GCA_964030475.1 Tethya wilhelma
TGTTCGTAACATGTATGTGTATGTGTGTGTGTGTGTGTGGTAGTGGTATAGTGGTTGGTATAGCAATAACTGTACCAAAGTGTGACATCAAAACTCTGTTTGCTAGACAATAACTATCTCATAAATCATTATGCATATGCCTATAAGATCTATTCTTCCATGGAATTTGAAATTACAATTGATGTCTAACCAGTCCAGGCCATTGAATTAAAACACATTCACATAATAATTGTTGTAGACTGTACCCTAAAAGACTTTCGTGTAACACTATTGTGAACACATAGTAGGATGTAACATATATGCCATTGTTATTATGTTAGTCTATTGTTCTGTAATTTGTGTCCAGTCTTAGGCTATTATTGGTCATATAAAAGAAAAGCTCTAGGGCTGTATTTTCAGTCTCTCTCAATCTCTCAAAATTTCTGAGCCAGTTGTGACAGTATTGTTGTGCAAGAACGCTGCATGCTAAGCTGGAGCTGAATGATTGTACAGACGCCAACCGCAAATTATTACATAATAGGTACTGCTACTTAAGACTTTATGTAACATCTTACAGATTCAAAGTTTGTAAACTTACGTTGGGATCATTCCCCGGTGCTAAGTACTTGGGGTCAAACCACGGCATCCTCTGATCTGTACCCAGTATATCGTCGTCATCATTGTACATTGTCTCATAGGCACTAGTGGCTGATGAGGGGACAAGATTGATCTCCTCTCGAGAACGATTCTTCTTCCTGCGATCTTTGCGATCTTTGCCGCCACGAGGTTTTCTATATCCTGGTGCATAGGGGTCACTTGGTCTGCGATTCCTGCAATGGAAAATAAGTCGAGGAATAAAGTAGATGCATGGCTGTGCATTGTCAATGGTCATGTTTATCATGTCATGGTACATGGCAGGTACAGTTATAAGTATGATGTTATCCAGGCAACTAAACCTCATGTAAAAATGGAACAGTTATATATAGCCTTTTTAGCACACAACCATGTTGGTATACCCCAGGCTTTTTCTCTTCCTTTAATTTCTTTTAGGAGTACAAGTGTTTGCATACATGTACTGTTAATTCAGGATTACAATAACATTGTGAGATTATCAATAATCATTGATATTTTTTCCCCTATAAATTATAGCTACTTGCTTATCAACTTACGTTTTCTTTCTCTTGGGTTGGTCTCTTCTCTTCCCAAACACACACACCAGCACAATGATAAGAATGATGACCAGGACAGCCACCACAGCTCCACACACGATGCCATAGAGCACTGGCTGACTCAGACCACCACTGGGTGGTGCTTCAGTGGTAGGAATGTAGAGAGTCACTTTGAAGGAGAGCACAGAGAGTAGAACACTCTCAGATACTGCCTGAAATATCTCTTCGTTGTATTCAATGTATTGGACAGGCTGTGGTGGTTGACGGACAAAGATTTCTCCGTTTGATCTTCGAGAACCTTCATCTCCAAGCCAACCGTACACTGATACAGTTATTCTGGGAGTAAGTTTATGTGTGTGTGTGTGTGTGTGTGTGTGTGTGTAACTATAAGTGAATAAAACTGAGAGAGTTCTAGTAGCTCCGAAGACCAAATGACTGAATTCAAAAGGGTTTGAATTCCAGTCTTGCAGATCTAAAGGCTCTGATTTACTTTAATCACCTTATATTATGCATGTAGCTATACTTTTTTGAGAGTATATTAAGCCTTGATGATTAAGTATTTCCCACAAAAAACTTACGATTGTGCATCAGAGCTTGATTCTACTACTGAGTTGTTATAGAAAGACACTGGTCCCAGAGTATTTGTAATCTCAGCATAGGCATCTCCGACCAGTTCCAAAAATTTGCAAAGAGACACAGCTTCATTATCACACGAAACCAGCTGCTCCATGGAAACACCTTCAATGCTAAACATAGCTATGTTTTTCTGAGTGTACACAGAGATGTAGAGGGGCACTGAACCAGTTAGGGGTTCATCTCCTTCGTCTGTAACTTGCACTACAAGTTCGAGAAGTGTTGGGTCTTCGATGTTTTCGGGTAGCTCAGTCACTGTGATGTAGTGAGGACGATCTTGGTTCACTTGGAATGCGTAGCCTTCAGGTTGTTGTCCAAATCCTTGGAAAGTTATTTGAAACGAAAGCCGTTGTGTGTTTTCGGAATCATCTGCATCAGTGACATTGATGATGGTGTGATGGATGCGTTGGTTGATGCGAGAGTTGGCAAACACTTCACCGAAATAGACTGGTGCCGAAAACTGTGGATGATTGTCATTAATATTCAAGACTCTTATGATGAAAGTGTTCATATTAGTTCTCGGAGGTGAGGCTGAATCAGACACTTGAACGGTTAGGTTGTAAGAGCGAGTTATCTCATAGTCTAGTGTGCCTACTGTCATGATGACTCCGGTGTTCCGATTTATGGAGAATGGAAGATTGGCAGGAGCTTGATTGAACGTGAACTGCAATCGTCCATTAGCTCCGCTATCTGCATCACTAGCATTCACTCTACCGACCATAGTTCCTGAAAATACCGTCTCCTCTATTACAAACTCAGTATTGGGTCCTTCTTCAAACATGGGAGTGTTATCATTCACGTCCGTTACGTTGATGAAGACGGTAGCAGTTGTACGATCGAGAGGGCTGCTTCGCTCCGCCGTGACGAGAATGGTGTAACTTTGGATGTTTTCTCGATTGAGTTCTCTCTCCAGTGTGATCCTCACTTGTGGTTCACCATCTCCTGACCCGGTGAAGACTCCTGCCTGTCCCGGTGGACTTTGAACTGCGGTTGTGTATCGGATGTTTGAGGAAACGGAGAGTGTTCTTATGGGGAGTGTTATCACAACCGTTCTCTCGTCAGTGTCTTCACTGACGTCTTGCGAGTAGGATGTCCGAGTGAATTGGAGCCTCTCCGGTATGACAGAAATGTTTACAATGACACTCACAGACAAGTTGAACTGGGAGTTGTCGTAAGCAGTAATGTTGATGCTGAAATTTGCTTCGGGAGTGAAAGTTTGTCTTGAAACACTAAAAAGCCTTCCAGTGCTTCGATCAATTCCAAGAGAAGGAGCTCTATTGTTGTTACCTTCATGGAGAACGCGGCTGATGGAATAAGAGATGACGTCACTTGAATCAGCATCTGTTGCTCTCACTTGAGCCAGTGTTTCTCCAGCTTGGACGGTAGGATCTGTCGAATTACGATAGATTGTTTGTCCACTTGGTAGGCTGTAACTTGGCTGATTATCAGGTTCGTTGATAACTCGTAGTGTTACGTTAGCGTAGGTGAAACTTCGCACAGGTTGACCTCGATCTTGGAGAGTTATACTCAGAGTGTATGATGATGTTTGCTCGTAATCTAACTCAGTGGCTAGAGTTGCAACTCCTGTGCTTGGATTCAGTGTGAGTATGTCTGGGTTGGAGCTGTCATAGCTGTATGCAATGGTGCTATTGACTCCAACATCAGGATCAGTGGCTGCTAGGGTGAATGCAGTTGTACCTGATGGTAGTCGTCCGCGCACTTCATACTCAAAGCCTGACGTCAATCGTGGAGTGTTATCATTGATGTCCAAAAGTACGTAATTGAGACTACTACTTTGGCATCTTCGTGATGTTCCTCTATCACACACTCTGATGTTTAGGTCGTAATTGTCACGTTCCTCACGATCCAAACTTCGTGCTGCGTAAAGTTGTCCAGTTGAGCTATCGATTCGAAATTTCGTACCCAAATCATTGTTGGTTATTTCATACACAAGTTGGGAATTAAGACCAGAGTCTGCATCGCTGGCTCGGATATGATAGATGAGTACTTCAGAGTTCCGTCCTTCATACTGACGTATACTAGTTGAAGGGAAACTAGTAAAAGCTGGTGAATTGTCGTTTTCATCAATGATATTGACTATTAAATTCACCGATGTACGACGATATATGCTCCTTGCTGGAATGGACAATACAGCAGTTACTATGAGTGTGAATCTCTGTATAGCCTCATAGTCATAACCGCCATTGGTGATGATTTCTTGAGTGAGAGGGTCGGGTGGTGTAGTACCTCGAATCGAAAAGTAGTTGGTGCCATTTCCCGAGAGTGAGAAGACAACATGTTGATGAAGGTGGCTTGGTATAGACATTAAAGATACATTGCCAATCACTCGTGCAGATGGCGTGCTTTCACTGACGCTAAATAGTGTGCCATTGGCCTGCACAAACTGGATAATATCAGGTACAGTCTCTTGTACTATTATTTGTACATTGACATACCGAGAATTCATTGGTAACCCCATATCAGACACAGCCACTGTCAGGGTATATGTTGTGATATTCAAGTCTTGAGTATTTGTAAAGATTGCAGCACTGTTTAATCTGGTTACCATGGTAATGCGGAATAAATTAGAAGCAAGTAAATTAAACCCGGGAATACTAACATTTACTATGCTAAATGAAAGCAGAGAATTCCTCCCCTCATCCAAGTCATATGCTGACACTGTCAACAGTGATGCACTTGGATTTAAATCTTCATTCAGTATTTCAACAACATAGCTACTCTCATTAAACAGGGGAGGGTTGTCATTAATGTCTTCAATGTTTACCACAACAGTTGTTTGAGTTGGAGATAGGGTCGGCTCATTGGGTAGTGAGGCTGTAACAGTGAAACTAAACTGGGTATGCATCTCCCGATCAATTGTTCGAGTGTTTCTGATAACTCCAGTTGTTGAGTTTATCGTGAAAAACATATGTCCATTGCCACCATTTATGACGTATACAAGATCATCGAGAATGGCTGCTTCCTGTTGAATCGATACATTACCAACCACAGTATCAAATAGGGATGCTTCCACATGGCTAAATGTGTAAGTGCTCTGGGGAAATGAGATGAAAGCTGGGAGCACTCGGATACTAACACTAGCCATATCACTTCTTGAAGGAGACCCACCATCAGTAACAGTTACAACCAGATCATAATCACCTGGTAGAAGAATAGCTGTATTTGTTACAATAATGCCAATGGAAGTCCTCGAGATTTGAGGACTCCGGTATGCATTAAAGTATTGTAAATTAAACGGAGATGGTGGTGCTAAAGTAAATCTCAAAATAGCGTTCACACCAGTATCAGTATCAATAGCAGTAAAATTTACAACTATTGCTCCATAACTCAAACTATCGTCAATCACTACATTACCATAGATCGGTGGCACAAATGTAGGACTCACGTCATTTTCATCCACAACAGCAATATTGATAGTCTGAATTTCGGCGATTCCGAACTGAGTGAAATTTGCCACCACCACAATGAAGTGAGAGTTGGCTTCTTCTCTGTCAAGCATCCTCAAGGTCGTGACCACTCCATTGCTGGGATCAATATCAAAGAGAGGGGTATCGTTGTTTACCGCTTCAAAATCTCCACCTATGATCGAAAATTGAAGGTTGCCTGAAAATTCCACTGGATTGATGGGTATGTTTTCTGCAGAGTAGAGCACAACTGTTCCAACTATAGAGCCAGCATTCCTGTTTTCAGATATCGCGAGAGTTGCATTGCTAATCACCAATCTTGGTGGTCGTGCCCGTGTAACACATATCAGCACTAGAGCCGTTGAAGACATGCTGATGGGTGTTCCTTGATCACTTGCCCGTACGTTCAATCTGTAGTCTCCAATGGGTATTGTAGGTCCAGTCAGAAATATTTCTCCCGTGTTGCTATCGAGTCTAAAGTAGGAAGATGATGAATCACCTGGCATCAGAACTAGAGAATAGGATATCGTCCCATTGTTGCCTGCATCGGGATCAGTTGCAGACACATTAAGAATAGAGGACTGGTTTCCATAGCGATCATTGATGATGGCTGTGAAAATATTTAGCGTAAATTCTGGTTGATTGTCGTTGACATCCAACACATCGACTATGACACTTGTGGACCCGACAACATCTCCCAGAGTGGCTGTGACAAGGAGCTCGTACCGAGGGACAGTTTCACGGTTGAGGGAACAAGAGAGTCGAATTTCACCATCTATCGGATCGATCGAGAAAGAGTGCGTAAGATTTGGAGTAGAATAGCGAACGTCAAATAGCGTGAGATTAAGATCTGAATGGACAGCATTGACAACTCCCACAAGTGTGTTAGGCGGTGCATTCTCAAGAACGGTGAACGGGTAGATTGATTCGGCAAAGTCGATCCTTTCTGGAGCTGCTTGTGTGATGGCTACAAACACTGTTGTCGTGTCATTCCTTTTGGGTGTACCACTATCAGAGGCTACCACAGTGAGGTGGTAGTCACCCGGTAGTTGAGTGGAGTTGGAGAGAGATAGCTCACCAGTTGAAGAGTCGATCGAAAACCCAATCATAATTGGAGAGAGCGAGTATTCGATGATGGCATTCGAACCTGAATCTCGGTCAGAGGCTGATACTGTCAATATAATTGTTTCCATTGGCAGTGAGCTATTGATCACTCGTGTGTAGAGAGGTTGATCAAACATCGGAGAGTTGTCATTTTCATCCAAAAGTTGTATCTCTACTGTCGTGCTATCGTACACAATGGTGGCATTGTCAGCATTGTAAACTTCAACATAGAACACGTAGTTCCTTCGACTTTCAATATCAAATTCGAGCATAGCAAGTGTACTAATGGAGCCAGACATGGGATCAATGTGGAACAAGCGTGTAAAATTCTCAGGAGCTATGAGGAATTCCAAGTGAGGGAACTCAACAGCCGACCTGTTTCCCCTTGTGAGTGCTTCAACTGTTCCCACGGTAGTTCCACTTCGTGTGCTCTCGGAGATGTTGAAGAGATAGAGAGACTGGCTGAATGCTGGAGCGATGGAGATTGAGCGAGTCACTGAAATGAAGACGACAGCTTGAGAAGTGAGAGTACCGTCTGAGGCGACTGCAAAGAATCTGTAGTCTTGAGTAGTGATCAGTTCCTGAGTGGTTGTAATGTCACCCGACCTTGGATTGATCTGAAAACGGCTACTGTCTCCACCTTCAAGAGAGTATGTGATGCTAGTACTACTGTTGAAATCACTGTCAGAAGCACTGACGCTCAAAATGGTGGTATTTTGTGGTGTAAACTCTTCAACTGCAATAGCGTAGAAAGATGGGCTAAACTGAGGTGGGTTATCATTGACATCCATCACTCGGACAGACACTGTAGTGTCATCTGTGTCATTCATGAAATTTTCAACATAAGCTTCTACTGTCAGGATGTAGGTAACTGGTCCTGATTCAAAATCGAGATCAGAAAGCAAAAAGATTTCACCAGTCGTACCACTGATAGTGAAGAGCGAGGTATCTGTGCCATTTACAATCTGGAATCTCACTTCGTGAGACAGTGAGTCGTTCAATTGCACACTACTGTAATCAAAGACATTCACCTCCACTTGTCCAAGCTGTGTACCCCTCTGAGTGTCTTCGGCAACATCAAACTCAAACCTGTCCCGAATGAACCGAACTTCTCGCGGGAAGGGCCGAACAGATATGTGTATTGTTGTAACAGAAGACAGCGGCTCCTCGCCACTGTCCATTGCTTGCACTTGCAATATGTAGAGTTCATTCGGAAGCAGTGTGGTATTCACATACACTTCACCTGTCGTCTCGTTTATAGCAAAAGAAGAAGTGTCTAAAAGTTGATACGTGACAAGACCACCATCACCTAGATCAGGATCTTGAGCAAAAACAGTGAGAACATAGTCACCAACAGTATTCATAGTGGTGATGTTACTAGCAATGAATGCCGATGGTTCAAATACAGGGCGTACGTCATTGATATCGAGTACTGTAATATTCACATCAACTATGGCAAAGTTTGAATTATTCAATGATGATGTAGCTCTCAATTGTAGTGGATAAAAATCAACCTCTTCACGATCCAGTTCACTTACCACCTGAATCATGCCTTGAGATGTGACGCTAAAAGGCACATTGCTGTTCAAAATGGAGTATATCACTATTGCATCACTTGGGTCATCGGCATCAGACGCACTTACATTCAAAACTGTGTAACTAGAGGTGACATTTTCAAGCACAGAGGCAGAGTAAAAAGGGCTCGAAAACTCTAGAACATTGTCGTCAGTTGGAAGGATCATGATTTGAATGCTACCAGTATCATTGTAGCTTTCTGTGTTTCTACAGACTACCTCTAGCATTAAATTTGGATCGGATATCGCTTCGTAATCGATTCGCCTAGCAACCACTATAGCTGAATTGGTTCCATCGTAAGCAAAAAGTTCAGATCCGACACCAGTAATAGTGACGGTCAACTGACTAGAACCAGGTCGCCCCACATCAATACACGACACATTCGCTACAGTAGTGTTAATAGGAACCTCTTCATCAATCGAAACACCACTGAGCATGCTCAGTTCGGGCACGGGGAACGGAACTACAGTCAATGTGGTAGAGGCTGTTCGTGGATTTACCCCGCCATCACTAGCGACTATAGTGAGAATAAACTGCGAAAACATGCCTATTCTAGCTCTTAGATCTGTTCCGCCCAATGAAATGGCACCTGTATTGGCATCAATGTTGAATGTGTCCCTACCGTCCGAGGTACCAGTGGGAAGTGGATAAGGGGAGGTCCCTAAGGAGTAGGTTACCCGGCCGGCGTTAGGATTGGCGTCTTGATCAGTGGCATTAATGTCGATGATGGCTGCACCTGAAGTGAGGTCCCATCTTACTGAGACATATGCTGGAGTGTTTGAATCAAACACTGGACTATAGTCATTCACCTCTGTACGAACAGTGTGTGCAAATGAAAGTTTTGTCACAATAATCCATGCATAACTCCAATCGGCAGTCAGTGTCAACACATACTAAGACACATACAGCCTACTGAATGTGAGGTGATATTATCCTCATAACAGTACTGCAATAAATCATCACTGAGAACTCACCGATATCACAGTCAATTCCTCTCCACCCATCGACACACACACAGCCATTGATGTTATCACATGTAGCTCCATTGGCACAGTTACATGTATTGGAACAATTCAGTCCATAGGTGGATCCAGGACAATCTGAAATGAAATCAATATAAGACCTAAAACTGAAGATGACTGTTTTGTTTATGTTTGCTATGATCTATAGCAGCTATATATAGTATATCTATAAATTTCTTTTTCAGGTACATATATATACGTGCAGACTTTGATCCTTACCAGAACACGACTGTGAGCCTGCCATTACATCAACAAAAGTACCACTGCAGGTGCCACTACATCGTTGACCAACAGAACAGAGACACTGAACAAGACCTCCTGGTAGCTGTGAGCATAGTGATACTGAGGAATCACAAGGATTATCATTGCAACCTGTATTAAAAATTTTCAGTGATGGATTGAGTTTCAGAATTAAAAATTTTCAGTGATGGATGAGCTTCAACAATAACTTTCAAGAAACAGTTCAAATACTGCGTGACATAGCCAATGTGCCATAAATGCAGTATTACACTGTTACAAAATTTAATGGCAATAATTAACCTATACCTAAAAGATCACATCCTGTAAGTCCATTCAAGGAGTATCCAGGCAGACAACTGCAGGAGTAGCTTCCATTAGTGTTGGTACAAATCTGAGCACAAGTGTCTGTTCCTTCACTACATTCATCCACATCTGGTATTGTGGCAATAGAGCGCAGGGACAGGAAAAAAAGGAGTAAAAACAAGCACGCAAAGTCTCAAACATCAAATACACACACAGCACCGCACACAGCAATTTAATAGTAAATAAATAATAATAAATAATATAAATAAATAATTTTTAGAAAATTAATCATGATCTTGCATAATTATACCTTCACAAGTGAGTCCATCAGCAGCAAGTCGATAGCCACTCTCACAACTACAAGTGTAGCTTCCTTCAGTGTTGTTGCACACTTGAGAACAGTCGTGTTGGTGTAGAGGGTTGGTCGTGTTGCACTCATCAATATCTGTATACAAACATAGCTTGTAGACTACCAAACATGTAACTATAATGCTAGTTCTCAAACCTGGCTATATCAAGGAACCCTCCCAATGCATACTCAGGGAAATATTTAAAAGGCCAATTGTTTGTAAGACTGTTTGAATTTACAATATTGGGACAGAATATAGCTAGCCCAGAGCATGGAAGCAGCAGTACCAACCACACAAAGACTATGATACAGAGCAAAGAACTACTATTATGGTGACTGCTGCTAGCTATTTTTGCTGCCACTGCTCAAGGATCACTTTATATACAAGTCTATAAGGCTGTCTGAGTGGAGGGAATCGAGCGTATGTTAGTTCACTGTCCCAACAGTTTTATTGCATGACTTGCATGAACTTCATTTTGCTTACCTATACATTTTTCCATTCCAAACAGAAGCTCATACCCCACGTTGCACTGGGAGCATGTGTACCCCTCGGGAACTGTGTCATTATCAACACACACGGAGTAATCCGGACACACACTATAGTTGCAACCCCTCATCTCAGTCTGGCACGAATCACCGCCGAAAAACTCTGGACAGTCACAAAGTTGCTTGTAGTGGCCATGAACATTGTACGAAGGGTTGGCAGGTGCTTCAACACAGGTAACATTGTTGTCACAGGCACAGAGGATGATGGAGATCCTTCGAGTTACTGAGGCATCGTTTGGGTCACTTGCAAAGAGTTGAACCGTTCCTGCTGGAAGGTTGAAACCAGGGTCAGTGGTCCAAGTGAGGGAGGCAGTAGAGCCACTGGGTATGAATGAGATCCAAGATGGAGCATCCTAAAAAGTGTGTACATAAGAGAAAAGGCATACCAACTCATTGCTGTCCAGCCAACAGTAAACTAAATTTGTAAGCTATCCTAATATAATGCATGAATGCTCACAGGTTCTACTTACCATAGTATAAAGTGTTGACAAACATGATAATATGCACACTATTCATGATTGTTAGGCTCTACATGTACAAGTACCTTGAGTTCAAAGGTCATCACCATATCGTCGTCAGGATCTTGCACACTATACATTGCCATGCCAGCAGTTCCTCTTGTAACACTAATGACCAGGGGCCCAGTGATGTTTGGGGGGCGATTTGCTGTAAAATAAACGTACACCAATAACTATGCAACTGGCATCACAGATTGCTGTATGAGTATGTGTGACTGCAGTACGTAAAGCTACTGTACATGTCACATTTAATTTATTGATATTCATTCACGATGAACACACAAGTTGTTTGTTGTTTTTGATGTCACTAAGAAATTAATAAAATTCACAAGGCATATTACATTACAGTGGTAATGGAATGCATGGACATTGGAACTAACTAATGAATAATTCAATGCCACCTGTTCATCATCCCTTGGGTGGCAATTGCATGCATGATTTTGCTAGAAGGATGCCATAACATTTTTCATAGCTAACTTACTGAGTGTCATTTCAATTTCAGAGTTGTTCATCGACACCATGTGAGTCATGGAACCGAATGTCGAATTACCAGTCACAGCGTAGTCGTAGATACAAGAAGGGTCTCCATCACAGAGAGCTTCTGCGTCTGTTGGTATAGTCAAATCGCTCAGAAACTCTGGCACATATGTGTCGTAACCATGGTTGATAGAAGAGTAGCTTGTGTTTCCAGTGTAAGTGAAGATGGATTCCGCTTCAGATATGTGCCCTGCAATGTATGGTATAATTATTGAAATGAGTAGATAGATTATTGAGCATACATAATTATAAAAAAGTTCCACATTAATTTTTATTATTGGCTCAATCTCTAACAAACATAAATTTCAGATCACTTATATATCGACAAAATTGCACACACACACACACACACACACACACATGCAGCTTACAACTCAGTCCAAACTGATAGATCACTTGCTCTGTGGAATTACTCAACACAGTTGATCCATTAGGCAGTCGAAAATCATCCGATGGGTCTCCATTAAACACACCCAACAGTCCTTCTGTCTCATCCATAAAGGCCGTACTCAGTGTAGTACTAATACTCAAAAACGTCTCTTCCAGTGTCACCATCATCGAGGCACCAGACGGCGTGCTGATGACAAGAGAACCCAAGTCTTCAGTACGAACAAACACCTGATCCCCGGACGCAGCCATGCTAGCAGGATCTGTGACACTCAGTCCACCCGATACATCATCCATAATACCGTCACTAGTGACAATGTAGACCGTATCGTCCATTGGGAGGGGAGTTTGTTCGCCACCAATGTAAAGCACCATGTTGTTTCCTTGAGCTTCCACTTGGACAGCTTGTGCTGTTCCTTGTTGGAGCACCACGGCAATAATGACTGTACCATTTTCATTTTGATAGGGGGTGAGTCGCGTTTGAATAGTTAGGTCGTTTGCAGGTGATCTGAGGAGAGTGTACTCTCCAATTCCATTGAAAGTAAAGTTGTTGTTGTCAACCGACTTGAAATGAGGATCTCCAAACATGAACCCTATAATCATGTAATGTAAATGTGTGTGTGTGTGCATTTATGAATGTACATGAGAGTGATAGTGAGTGCGAGTGTGAAAGCTTGCATTAGTACTTAATTGTACATTGCTCTTCTTTCAGAAATCGCACTTACAAACTGTAAAATTTACTGTGGTCTACAAGTATGTGTGTGAGTGAGTGCGTGTCTGTGTCTGTATGTGTGCAACTCAACTAACATGGCCTTAAAGGAACATATCTACTGCAGTCGTCAGAAGGCCTGTGATCATAGTAGACCTGACATCTCTCAGACTCCACACAGCAGTACCGATAAGGCAGAGCGTCTTCTCTGTGGTGATCCAAGAACTGAAACAGTGGATTGTAAAGAAGATAGCTTCCACCATCGCTAGGTCCCACTATCAATGACCCATCATTGTCATAGCAACACTCAATAGTACTCTGTTGCCGTGAGAACAAGAGAGTGGCACAGTTTGGTCGTGACGAAAGACCCCAAAAGTGAGCAAACCAAAATCTCCAGTCCCTCCACGCTTGTCTTCTCGTGCAAGGACACGAGGAGGGCACAGTATCGAAAGAGGTGTTCACAGATCTCTGTCTCTGTGACCACTGGAGGCACAGCTGCTCTGAGTTCATATCACTCTCTGGTGACGTATAGTTGAAGTACCACACTCCAGGAAGCTGGGAATTCCCCACGATATCATCGATTGTCAAGAAATCTGAGTTGGAGGGAAGAAGGACATTTTCGTAGTTTATAAAGTCACGAGCGTCGTGTCCGATGACGATACGTTGCCAGCTTGCTCTCCTCTCAACATCCCAGTTCGTGTCGCCATAGAGGTAGAAGCCATAGGTGGAGGTGTAGTCGGTGGCCAACACCAGCTGGAAGGTATTGGTCTGTGTGTGTGTGTGTGTTGTGCGTGCGTGTGTGTGTGTGTGTGTGTGTGTGTGTGTGTGTGTGTGTGTGTGTGTATGTGTGNCACTCATAATCAACACATATATACCCACACCCAAACAAACACGTACACACACACACACACACACACTACTTACATAGAGCTGGTAGTGGTAGTTAGACCACATTGGTATCCCTCGTGGTACATTGACAACTGCCGCTCTATCCAGAGCATTAGTCAGCAAGGAATCATTGAAAGAAACACCGTAAGGAAACAACCTCTCTGATTGCACAGTAATTGAAACTAATCCAAGATAGGTTGTCATTGATGGATCACACACTTCATAATCTCTGGTACACACACTTATGTTCACGTTGTGTACACCTTGTGAGAAATGGTCTGTGAAGAGTGGTTGGTTGTCAACTATAGTTAATTCAAGTCCACTTGAAGTGCGGAGTTCATACATCAACTGAGACATAGGGAAACTGCACTGGAAGCGTTCGAGTTGTGAGAGAATTGAGCTAAAGAGGGTTACGTCTAGTCTACTCAACCGTACAAAACACGACGGTGAGGTGGAAAGTGGAGGGGAAGTTGTGATATTTTCAGCATCGCCTGAACCACCCACCGCTGAACCTTCATCCTCAGGGAAAGGCATTAACACTGCAAGACAACAAACAAACAAACAAACAATAGTTGACATCAATTGCACCAACACCCAGTTCTAGCTAAGAATTCAAGTACTATAAATACTTGACCAGTCCATATAATCAGCAACATTAAACTTTAATGCTAGCAAAACCAACACAATGTAGGCCTATATGAGCTGGGTAAACACTTGTATGCATGGCATATGCCTGTTGTTCTTTACATTATTAAAATAATAGAGTAATGATTTTTTTTTTTCTCCTGCTAGGAAAAACCTCAAAAGACTTGAGACTAACCTCCAGACTGTCCTGTGACTAGGGGAGAGTAGCACAAACAGACCACCGCCACTGCTGGCAGGAGGAACCTTCTTCTCCACACCGACATCTAAAATAGAGGGATGATAAAAACCATAAACAGCTGGCATGGCATGGGTTTACACAACATTACACGGTTAATTTCAAACAGCCCTGCCCACCAACATGCACAACATACACAGCTTAGTACTTACCTTCGCCATTTCAAGTAGGCTGATAACTTGAGCGTTGCTTTCTTACACCTATCTTATATAGTTCTAAGTATATAGTCCTATATAGTCTTTGTGCAAAAGAGCTGTAAAACAGATATACATTTACTTATTACTGCACGGTGACCAAAGCTATTGCCTCGCAAAAAAGAGGGGTGGGGCAGCCAACTGCGCTGTAGTAATCACGTGATTGCTTAAAATAATACCGCGCAGCGCGGAAATAAAATTAGTGAAAATTATTGGCATCAGAGTGTATATACAACCAACAAACATTACAAAAGTAAATAATAGTCGCATGTATAGTCAGTCAAAACAGCAGTAAGTCACAGAGATACAATATCAGTGAATGCACAAACAAATCCTATAGCAACAAACAGTCAATGTACACACACACACACACACACACACAATCATTATCATTATGAAAATCAATGCAACAACGTAAATATTTCACCTAAAAGATTTCGTCAAAAGCCACTGCAAGAAAAACGATCAAAAAAACAAACAAAACAAAAAAAAATGCTTTTGTTGTTAAATGTGATTTATTTCATACTATCGTTTATCGAGTGAGAATACAGGATATTTCAAAGTGGTTTCCAGTTCAGGGTTGTGCTTTTCCATGGTATTAGTGCTATAGTAGAGTACAAGACTAAGGAGGGAGTCGAATTCATAGGGAGGGGCAAATCCAAAGCCTCCACCAGGTCCACGATAGACTGGAATACGCTTGAACTTGCTATTGTCCCTGTGTGTGAGAGTAAGAGAGAGAGAGAGAGAGAGAGAGAGAGAGAGAGAGAGAGAGAGAGAGAGAGAGAGAGAGAGAGATAATACACTGTACTTGTAGCAATAATAATTCGTAGCTAGTAACTTAATTTACTTTTTCTTAGCATTTTCCTTGGGAGTAGTTGGCCAACTTGAGTAAAACATTTAAACATGTGATGAAAACAGTATGAATTCAGTCTATAGATTATTGTACTTTTGAAATGCACAACTATGACTATAAAATTACTTGCAATTACATGTATGTACTGTAATTCCGGGAAGTTTCGCTATAAAAATTCATAGAAAATTAAGCATACAACCAAACTTAACAATTATAAATATTAGCAATTCTTTCCAGTTTTTTAAAATCACTATTATACTTAAACCATGGAGGATTGAAAACGAAAAAAAAAAGAAGAAAATGTTTGAAAACTTCCGGATTTACAGTACAGGGTATAGCAGACAAATTTGGCAAATTGGCAAACTTTTCATTAAATCATCAAAATTTGAAATTACCAGTGTTGTTTTAGTTAACTATAACTAAAACTAAAACCCTTTTAGTTTTAGCAAAAATGACCTTTTTTTAACTAACTAAAACTAAATCATAAAGTGTTGGCCAAAATAGCAACTAAACTAAATCAAAAAATGCCCAAAATACCTAGTTTTAGTTAGTTAACTAAAACTAAAACCCTTTTAGTTAGGCCATTTTTACTTTTAGTTAACTAAACTAAAACTAACTAAAATTTTTCTTGAAGTTTAGTAACTAATCAATAACTAACTAAAAGTTTTGAGGGTTAACTAAAACAACATTGGAAATTACCTCTAATGCTCAAATGCCACTTTGTCAAATTACCTGCCATACTGTATCATTAAAACTTACACTATATCAATGGTGTGCGAGTGTACAATGCCTCCAGGCGTGTCTTGAACTATTTCTTTAGGACGAACCAAGAAAGTGCCGTTGGGGCGATCTGATAACATGTCCCTAGAACCATCTCTCCTGGAGAAGGAGAATACAAGGATAGATTACTGAAGTATACAGTGTAAGATTACTGAAGTATACAAGGGTAGATAGCAAAGTACAATGTACATGTAGGTTCACTGATGTACAGTAAAAACAGACATTCAACTAGACAGTAGAAATATACAAGTATAGATATACTCCGATGTAGCTACAAGTGGACCACAACAGCTAAAATGTACATGAAAACAACATGGTTTAGTTGCTTGTTAAAGCTAATAAGAACTCACGAGATTCTTGGGTTCATCCACATGTTTTGATCGAAATGGGGAAGACTACTTGAAATGTTGAGTTGATTAACACTTATCAAAGGTCCCTGCAAAAATGATCAGAACTAATGAGTTTTGGAGCAAGATACAATACACTATTGTAGGTTTCAAAGCATACATGTAAGCACTCTCTCTCTCTGAGTCTCTCTCTCTCTCTCTTACCCCTGTAACCCCTAGCTACTTTAGCTATTGCCACCTCCACCAAGCCAGTAACTGACAATTAGCCTATAAAAACTTTGGTTGTAACACACACACACACACACACACACAATGCCATAAAANAGAGAGAGAGAGAGAGAGAGAGAGAGAGAGAGAGAGAGAGAGAGAGAGAGAGAGAGAGAAAAGAGAGAGAGAGAGAGAGAGAGAGAGAGAGAGAGATAATATACTGTACTTGTAGCAATAATAATTTGTAGCTAGTAACTTAATTTACTTTTTCTTAGCATTTTCCTTGGAAGTAGTTGGCCAACTTGAGTAAAACATTAACATGTGATGAAAACAGTATGAATTCAGTCTATAGATTATTGTACTTTTAAAATGCACAACTATGACTATAAAATTACTTGCAATTACATGTACGTACTGTAATTCCGGGAAGTTTTGCTATAAAAATTCATAGAAAATAATGCATACAAAACCAAACTTAACAATATTAAATATTAGCAATTCTTTCCAGTTTTTTAAATCACTATTATACTTAAACCATGGAGGATTGAAAACGAAAAAAAAAAATGCTTGAAAACTTCCGGATTTACAGTACCAGGTATAGCAGTCAAATTTGGCAAATTGGCAAATATTTCATTGAATCATCAAAAATTTGAAATTGCCACTAATGCTCAAATGCCACTTTGTCAAATTACCTGCTATACTGTATCATTAACACTTACACTATATCAATGGTGTGCGAGTGTACAATGCCTCCAGGCGTGTCTTGGACTATTTCTTTAGGTCGGACCAAGAAAGTGCCGTTGGGACGATCTGATAACATGTCCCTAGAACCATCTCTCCTGGGGAGGGAGAATACAAGGACAGATTACTGAGATTACTGAAGTATACAAGGGTAGACAGCAAAAGTACAATGAGGTTCACTGATGTACAGTAAATACAGACATTCAAGTAGACAGTAGAAATATACAAGTAGAAATATACAAGTATAGATATACTTCGATGTAGCTACAAGTGGACCACAACAGCTAAAATGTACATGAAAACAACATGGTTTAGTTGCTTGTTAAAGTTTATAAGAACTCACGAGATTCTTGGGTTCATCCACATGTTTTGATCAAAATGGGGAAGACTACTTGAAATGTTGAGTTGATTAACACTTATCAAAGGTCCCTGCAATGATGATGAGGAATCAATGATATTTCAGCAAAATATACGATACACTATTGTAGGCTTCAGAGAATTACTCTCTCTCTCTCTCTCTCTCTCTCTCTCACCGACACACCCCCACAACTCACGTCTATCTCCATGGTCCCCTCTGAAGGGGGTGGAGGTCTAGCGATAGTCGGTGCTCTGTCTCTCATATCATAAGAAGGAAGACCCAAAGAGGAACTAGAAGAGTTCAAAGACAGTTGCCGTTGGACGGGGAGATTATGAGACGAGGGAGAGAGAGAGGCACGGGGATCGTTCCTCGGCATAGGGGGAGGCCCCTTACTTTCACGACGCTTTATCATGGCCTCTGAGATGCGTTGATAGTCAGCTCTGAGAGGAAGGGAGGAGAGAGCATTTAAAGAGGATCACAAATAACTGTCAAACAAAAGTAATATTGAAATTTACAAACAAGACAAGGTGAACACAAATGCTGAGATGGCAAGTGTATTTACATATTATGCCTTCCAGTCATGTGACCACAACATAAACCAATAGGTTTTGATCATGTGCATCTGCTTGCTGAATCTACAAACGTACACTGTAAGTCGTGTGTCATACGGTACCTTATTACCACTAACAAACAGCCTTTGTCTTTCTTAGCATCTTTCTTAAACCTACCCACTACACCATAAGCTATTCAAAAGTTCAACCAGGGGTTATAGCACTCACTCTTGTCTGATGGTGTGCAGCATGGCGTATGTTGCGTATAAGCCTTCTTCTTCCTCGAGGTTCTCACCCGCTTCAATCCTCTGGATACGAGCATCGATCTCATGGTTACGCCATCCCCTCTGGTTGAGGAAGCTAGAGAGAGAGAGAGAGAGAGAGAGAGAGAGAGAGAGAGAGAGAGAGAAGTGTGCATTCAAACTTTTTTGGTATACTTATGGTTTACAGGCACACTATTAAATAAGTATAAAGTAATGCAGGTATTTCACGTAAATTTGATAGTACATGGATAGTACACATACAGTACATAAATTTCACATACAATAATAAAACAGCTACTGTAGGCTGACAAGCTCAGCTCACCTCAGAGTGTTGCCTTTCTCGGCCTGCAGTCTCTTGATCTCTGGTTTGAGACCGTTCAGCTCCGACTCCATGCAGTTCTTGGTGCTCTCTGTTCTCACTAGCTTCTGATTCAGTTCATCATGACCGTCTCTTTGGATACGAAACCTTCTACGAAGAAGTTCCAAGTTGTCCTTCATGCTGGGAGGGAGTGGAGAGACAACACATACAAAAACAAATTATAGTTGCATGACCCTTAAGTGGAGGGCACTTAATACATGTACATGTAGTTTGTTTGCCATTGACCTCTTGTGACCCCTTCCTACTCTATTGTCACCTCCACCCAACTAGTAACCGGCAATGGTTGCTAGGCAATGGCAAACACACACACACACGCACACACAGAGTGCTACAAAGTACATTATCTCAGTAACTCTAGTAGCTTACGAGGGTGGTAAGGTAGTATCATGCAGTAACAATTATTATAAGTACATGTAACACTCTGCATTAACGTACATTTTTACAAACTGGGGCGGGCAAGTGCTCTGGTGTTTCTCGTGGTCCTTGAGCCCGTCCTCCATGATGGAGATGATCTCCTTCTGAGCGGCTATCTCCATCCTCATGTTCTTGATCTCCTGTAGTTGAGTACATCAAATATTGTCAGTAACTGTCCAGAGCCAACTTGGTCCATCAAGCTACTGTACATAGACCCTTTATTCTACCCCTGAGATATACATCAAATATACATCAAGTATTGCCATTCACTGGAGTCAACTCGGTGTATCGAGCTAGATCCTTTTTCTACTCCTGAGATGCGCTGATAGCCAGCTCAGAGAGGAAGGTAGGAGAAGGTATTCTCCTCCCTCCTGTCGCATGTCAGGAGTAAGAAAAAGGGTGTCTAGCTCGACTGAGAGCTGCTGATGCGATGCACTTAGCATAATTGTATCCAAACAAGAGAAAATACAAACAAGACAAAAAAAAAACAAGATTATATGGTAAATATAACATGAAATTAAGTGCATGTCTACTCCCACATTGCATACTTAATGATAATGGTAAACCACGCAACCATGGTTTTGTGACAGAATTCCGGAGAAAATTTTTCACCACAGATACATGTACATACACATTACAATAACTTAGT
>CAXIPT010000001.1:24511447-24532019 GCA_964030475.1 Tethya wilhelma
ACACACACACACACACACACACACACACACACACACACACACACACACACAGTTGCAATCACTTGTACCTAAAACTGATCAAGAATATTTACCATTGAAGGTAAAGGTTACATACAGAAGATACAATGTACCTGTTCTCCCATACCATAAACTATAGATACCATTGGATGAGGTCAGAGGGAGGAGAGAATGCCATCTCATTGTACAATGCAGTACAAGCACATACATACATACATACATAGCTGCATTGTGGGTTGGCATGAGATATAGATTTAGGGAGAATGGCCTTCAAAGGCATACAAAATGGCCAACCATGCTGAATAACAGCAGCAGGACAGCCACATGTAAATGGTGACTCTATAGAGCTAGAGGCAAGTGTATACTAGTCTTGTTCCCAGACTCCTCCAAACTATCAGTGGTACAAGAGGGAATGGCCTTGGCATGAGGCTGTCTATATTCCGAGGGGGTATGAATTGAAAAGTCAATTACAGGGGCCAAGGATTGAGGGAAGTGGGGGGTAGGGGGAGGGGGGTGTTGGTGGTTGTGGGAGAGATGTTGACAGGGAAACAAGACAGAGAGTGGTTTCCATGAAAGTGAGAATGTTTGTGAGTTTGCTTTCAACTTTACCATATCATCAACACAACTTGAACTGTATAATGTACTACACCTTCACTACAAGAGTGTTTATTGAAACAGGAGGAAACTAGAACAGATTTGTTTTCACGTGTTGTAGTTACTAACACACATGCACACGCACACACACATACTCACACACGCATACACACACACACACACACACACACACACACACATATACACACACACACACACACACACACACACACATATAACCTATTCAAGGAAACGAGCATCTCAGCACAAACCATAAACTCACTCACCCACCACCACACACAGACACTGAAAACACCAATGACTAAAGTACATTTTCAATGTTTTCCTCTTTCATATCAAAACAGACGAAAGGTCACACGCACAATCAAAACCAAACAATCATACAAAAAGTAAACAGTACGAACACACCATAACATCGACACAAAATACACGCACACACGCAGCAATAATCGCACGGTGTTCAAGAATCGTTGTTCAATTTGTGTACGTACCTACAACTTGATAACCTCAATTATTTGCCACTTAGGGACATGCCTTATTCTCCAGTGAATATTAAAGATTGCCCACGTTGCACATACGTGAAAAAACACGCAATACACACTTTAATACGCACGCACACACTTACTAGGAGGGCCTCCATGCTCAGTCTGAGACATGGTGAACAGTGGAGCAGAGTTATTCACTGCCACAGAAGATTTTGGTGGGGATGAATTTATCCGGAGTGAGCTTCCACTTGAAGTTAATGAACGGGACAGCAAGTACAGAGGCGCTTTAAATCGAGAAGAAAGCCTTTTTAAAGTAGATAACCCTCTACCATCTTCATGTTTCTTGTTATGGTCTTGCACGTGATCATTCACGTGGGACTTGAAAGTAAACCGATTCCAAAATTTCATCATTCCATTCTCCATACTAAAGACCTCCCCTACTGAGCTCACAACATGGCGAGTCGACGAAGACAACCTGCCCAACAGCAAAGCGAAGCAGCCGAAAATCAAAACGGTAAATCTACTCTATAGCAAAAAGGAACATGTTTTCTTCAGTTTAGAAACGTTTTTTCTAGTTTCTACCTGCCGTTTGGGTCTCAAATTCCGTCATAAAAAAAGTCTTTATTTTTCAGCCCCACCCCCCACATTGACCGCTCTCTAGCGCTAAAAATGTTTTCTTTTACATACAGGCACCAGTAGCCGAGCCATCGCAGAGCAGTACCAAGGCGCTGGCAAATCGTTCAAAGCNTGATCACATGCACACATTAAGAGTACACATACTTGGACACACACCCACACACACACACACACACACGCACACGCACACACACACGCACACACACACACACACACACACAGTGACACACACACACACACACACATACAGTTCCACTGACCAACAGGTCCATTATTCACTCCTCGCAATCGACAATTTGCTCAGAAAATCAAGAACCTTTGCAGAACCTCCCATACATTGAGGTATGTCTATTAATTTTTATGTAATAATTGTTAAGTCTGTACGGCTTTATAGGCAAACATTTTGAATGATTTTTGACTGTACAGATTTCGAGTGTGAATGAGATACAACCGGATATTGTTGTCGGTGAACGACGTCCACGTAATAAATCACACAACAGCATGGACTCTGGAGTGGATGATATAAATAGCATAGACAATGTTTCATTAGAGGAAGGCCCAAGAAAGGCCAGGACCTCTCTACAACTGCAACTCTTTCCACGATTTCATCCTTACACTGAACTTTCCCCTATTCGCCAGTGCAGGAGCGAGTCAGACCTCACTCCAGTGGCTACCACTCCTTCAACGGTGCAAGGCTCAAGCATGTTGGACCTCTCACAGAGAAAGTGTGTGGTCTACATTAGCTACACTGACCGAATGGCCGAGTGGGTTAAGAACTACCTGAAGCCTCACATTGAGTCATGGAAGACCACAGAAGTGATGCTGCACGAGTCGGACATGATCCCTGGGCTGACAATTTCTGGAGAAAGACAAAGACTGATTCTCGAAGCAGACAAGATTGTTATAGTTGTTTCNTTCATGTTTCTTGTTATGGTCTTGCACGTGATCATTCACGTGGGACTTGAAACTAAACCGATTCCAAAATTTTCATTATTCCATTCTCCATACTAAGACCTCCCCTACTGAGCTCAAAACATGGCGAGTCGACGAAGACAACCTGCCCAACAGCAAGGCGAAGCAGCCGAAAACCAAAACGGTAAGTCTACTCTATAGCAAAAGGAACATGTTTTCTTCAGTTTAGAAACGTTTGTTCTAGTTTCTGCCTGCCGTTTGGGTCTCAAATTCCGTCATAAAAAAAGTCTTTATTTTCAGCCCCACCCCCCACATTGACCGCTCTCTAGCGCTAAAAATGTTTTCTTCTACATACAGGTACCAGTAGCCGAGCCATCGCAGAGCAGTACCAAGGCGCTGGCAAGTCGTTCAAAGCAAAGGTAGGCAACATTTTGCGTGCACTTTCCCTCCAATAAGTTAAAGTATGGTGTACTGGCTCTAGACTCGTAAATAACATACCACAATTTGGCACACCCACGGGTTAGTGCATCGGTTGATGCTGACCGCAAATTGCCGTAATGAACAGCTTTGTTAATGTTGTATGCAAAAAAGAAATAACAAAAAATAGTCTCTACTATTGTGTGTATGTGCCTGGTCCATTGACTTTTGTAATTGTACATCAGTACAGAAGCAATTGATGAATGCTTGGTGTTGACATGATGTTGAATTGGTAATGTTGTAGTGTTGATAGACACGTGTACATATACAGTCAATGTATGTACAGGTTTTCAGCATATACAGTGTATTAGCTATACTGGTCCCACGTAGGACTCCAGGTGGCCTTAGAACCACCCCAACACCCTTATAGACAGGGTCACCAGTGCTGCAAGTGAAGGACTCAAACCAGAAGTGTGCGGACAGTTTTGAATCAATAATTATAGGCAACTGCCCATTGTTCGCTATTACTTTATACATACCATTTTCAGTGCAATATTAAAGTGGTATAATATGCATTCTATTAGTTATGTATCTCATTCTTTGTACACTCTCCTGCAGTATCTTGGTAGCAAGAGTATCGCTGATTATCGTAGCAACACAGAGGCAAAAGATGCAATCCATCAGCTACGAAAGAAGGGAGGCTCCAAACCAACCAAGATGTCTATCACACTGCACATGAAAGGATTGGCAGTCAGAGATGAAAAAGCCAAGGTACATTACGCATGTAGACATTGCAAGACAATTGTGTCACTGAGAATAATACACTACATCAGACTACTAGATGACAGCTATACTGATATTATGAAAGAATCTCAGTCTAAACATGTAACTTCTCAATCTTGGAAACTTATAACTATCTCACTGAGTCTAAACAACTTCTCAATTTTCGGAAATCACTCAATGTGTGTGTGTGGTGCATATTACAGGCATGGTAGGACCATAGTACTGATCAATACAATGCTTTACATCAGTGCTGATAAAAGTCAAGTTAAAATATCTGCTCAAATACATTCGCTATCGGTACCTGATTAATTTTATTAACTTTAACCCCTTTCTTGTTTCTCTGCATATTCAAACACATGCAGTCTGTGCTGATCAAGGTCCCAATTGAAAGGGTTAAGTTTGTGTGTCATGATCACAAAGACGCCACAGTGTTTGCAGTCATTATTCAAGTGGAACCTTCGTCTGAGTCTGGTGATGCTTACAAACTGTTTTGCTTTCAGGCGGAACAGACAGTGGTGAGCAATACCATGCCTGCACGCATGTGCAGTTTATAAGTTTGTATAGAGAAGTACATACACATGCCTACAATATTTGCGATCGTCAATATGTGGTCACATCCTGTTTGTATGGTTTTTACCGCAAAATCTGCCACAAATCCATTTTATACTGCAGGATGTTATGTACATGTGTGTGTGTGGCATTGTGTAGTCAATGGTAACAAATTAAATCTAATTAATGTATGAGGGAAGGTTACATGTGTGGAGAGTTGTGGTGTTTAAGAGATTTACAAACGTGATTGAGTAATTAAACTAGGTAACAATCTAATAAAATTGCCATGGCACCTGGTATGCTTAAAATTTTCTTGAATTTTTATGATCATCTATTCTTCACAGGCTGTGACGTTTGTTCGTTCAACCAACGAGCTGTTTCAGCTCTTGTTTCGAATAATGAAAGCGAAACGAAGAATGAGAGAAGAAGAGAAACGATTACGAGAGGCAGCAGAAAAAGGTATGCATTACTGGACTATACAGAGATGTAGATAGAGCCTATGAATCAGTGCCATCCCTATAGAGTGGGGTGCTATCATACTTCTGTATGGCAAATGTTGTAGGAGTGATATGGAGAAACAGGCAACTGTCATTTACTTCCATATGACAAAAAAAAATACTATTTTCAGTATCACTTGGCCAAATACTTTCTGTTTTTGATGATGTGTAGTTGAGCCTGCTTGCGATAAGTGCTGAACCGTAATGAAATTTAACCTGGGAGGGTAGCTATAAAGTTTAAGTAGATCATTAGTGCTGGTATTTCACCTCATTCTATACATACCACTATACTATATATATATAGCGGAAGCTCAGCCTGACGATACCCCTGTCACCCTTGGGTTTGGCATACCTGCTCCACCACCATCTTACAAGACAGCCACTTCCATAGAGCACTCTGGCACATTTATTGTAAGTTTCATGTACTCATACAATAGGGGGGTTAGGTCATCAAAGCACATGTATGTCATGATAGTCCACATAGACTCTAGGCATGAAAGGATTGTGTAGGCTAGATCTAGAGTACATGTGGTTATGGGAAAACCTTAGTATATGTTTTCATATTATCGTCTTGATCATTATAACTGTTAACATTATTATAACAAAATTACTAATAGTTTCAGTTTGACCGTTAACCATACATGTCCACTCATTGGTTTGCTTACATTATAAGTTGAATACAG
Organism: Tethya wilhelma; assembly: GCA_964030475.1. Classification (NCBI taxonomy): domain Eukaryota; kingdom Metazoa; phylum Porifera; class Demospongiae; order Tethyida; family Tethyidae; genus Tethya; species Tethya wilhelma. Next base: position 24,517,043 of record CAXIPT010000001.1, read on the forward strand.
CTGAGGCCTATAGGTACGTATCTTCCGTTTCAATGCTATGCCACTCAGTGACCTAGTGCTAGTGGTAAGAACAGCTGAGTTGGAAAAAGTTGGAATCGACGTCTTGTGTTCGATTCCAGCTCAATCCCAGAATTTTTTTATAGGATTATCTTTCTCTATCGACATCCATTAACATGTGGGATTTGTTTCAAAATTGTATTTCTTCTCTAACTAGACACCAAGCAACACAGAGCCGGTGGTCATGCCCTCCCTCCAGCCTCCTCCAGCTCCCGTTGCCAAACAGAGAACCAAACTCACCTCCTCTCAATCCCAGGACTCGCCTCAAGCTCGAGCTAGACCCGTCGTCCAAGAGCTACCGATGTACGAGACAGTCTCGGACACTCCCCCTCTCCCCCACCGCCCGGCTCAACCAACCTCGCAACCACCAGCTCTGCCTCTCTCCAAACCACCACCGAAGCGTCCAGCTGCGTACCAACAGCAACAGCCACCTCAGCCAGCTGCCACTCAGGCACAGTCTCAACAACGGGCGAGACCAACGCAACCAGCTCCTCAGGCACCACTCCTCTCTAAACCACCCTCAAGCCGCCCGCCGCCTCAACCACAACAACAACAACAACAACAGCAGCGCCAAAGACCAGCCACTCAGGCACAGACCCAAATGCCGCTTCAACCAGCCACTCAATTACCACCATCTCAGGCAGTGTCGACTCAGCCGAGTGTTGCTCCAAGTGGAGCTGTGGCAGTGGGTGTAGGAGCCACTTCACCTCAGCAGGCAGCGCAACCGATTCCAGATGACCACATTTACGATGTAAGTTACCTTATCTCATGTTGCATAGCTAGACTAATTCATTGATAGCTGCCAGTGCACACTAACTGCTCATAAGCATCATGTGTATTGATTTCTATATACAGGTTCCAACAACTCCTCCGAAAAAAGCTGATGTAAGTTACTTGCTGAAATTTGTCTTTGGCTGATCTACATAATAATGACCTCTATGTAGAGATAATGTGCCTTGAACATTAAATAATTCATTGTTAACTTTATAATAATGTTATTCAAAGCTCAAGCAATGGGAAATAATTGTTCCCTTATTAGGTTATATCCATCCCTTAACTTATCACTAGTGAATACAATGGTTACATGTATAAGGTAACGCATGCATGCATACATGTGCACACACACATTTGTTTTATAGGATGATCATCGCCAAGCAGTGTGGGAAGAATGGAAGACCCTTGATAGTGAACTGAAGGATCTTGCCAAGGTATTGATGTTCAGGAATGAATACTTATTCATAGACAGTAGATCTGTTCTATAGATACTTGTAGCTATGCCATGAATTTGTGAGAATTTTTGTCCTACATACTTGCAGGAACTTGGAATGGATGATGATCCTTCTGGTGCTGTGGGCGGTGCAAACAATAAGGCCAACACGAGTGCTCCTGCTATGATGGAGTCACCGTTTGATACCAGTTTCCCTAGCGATGATCCTTTCGCTGATGATTTCTTTCAAGAATCCTTTGGCTCACCAGGGAATTTCGAGGCCAACCAATCTGCCAATGCGAGCATCAACCAAAGCTTTGACTCCTTTGCTGCATTCGATAATTCTTCGTTTGATTCTGCTTGGGGTGCTCCAGCTACTTCTCAACAAACAACATCTACTTCACCAACTTCGACTGAAGCTTCCCTGACTAGTGACCCATTCTCTCCAACCATACAAGCACCGACACAAGAGAACATCGTGTCTCCATCACAACCTCCTCCTGCGAATAAACAAACAACAGAAACAAATGACCCATTTGCAGCTAGTCCACAACCAAACGTACCGACTACCTCACCAAAAATCGAAACAGCTGATCCGTTTGCTTCCTTTCCCAAGCCGCCTAAGACACAACGTCCTTCTGCCTCAATATCTGCGGGTACCAATGACTTGTTTACTTCTAAATCAAGTGTACCAGAGCCACAAATAAGTCTTCCACCTGCTTCAAATGCTCCTCCGGTAAATGATCCATTTTTGTCGGCATCCGGTACACAACAAACCACAAACACAGCCTCGCAACCTGAAACTGCCACAAATGATCCATTTTCTACGACAACTAGTGCACCACCACAAACTTCCAATCCAGTGGCTACATCCAACGAATCGATGGATCTGTTCTCCTCTTTGTCCAGCACACAGCCACCATCAAGTCCAGCTAGCACATCTGAAGGACCTACAAATGATCCTTTTGCATCATCTGCTGGCTCAGGACAAACTGGATGGCCAAGTTCCCAATCTCAAATCGAAACACAGGTAGACAATAATACATCTGATGCTTTTGCCAGCTTTGATCAGAATTTTTCGAACACTCAACAAGCAACTCCTCAAGCTTCTTTTACCCTTCCTAAGCCTGCTTCTCAACCGAGTGCAACTCCAAACAGACCCACGGCAGACACTGGTGGTGGTGTTTCAAGAGCACGTCCTAAAATAAGCAAGACGACTTCAACGGGCAACGTAGGTGCTATCTCTAGTGAGATGTTTACTGGAGCCACCACTAGTAACCTGCCAAAACAACAATCCACTCCTAGTCTTGGTAGCAATGACCCATTTTCAGCTGGACCTGAAAAACAAGCGACTCCTAGTAAACCAGCTCCCTCACAAGATGGTCAAAATTTCTTCGATTTAGGAGATTCAAACACTTCTTCATCTTTCTTTGGGTCGGAAGAGGCTTCACAACCACCGAAACAACTGCAACAGCCCAACCAACCACAGCAAACACAGCAACAGCAAGCATTTTCTTCAAGCGATGGCGATTTCTTTTCTCCTACTTCACAAACTACAACAACCAGCACAAGCAGTGTCGATCCTTTCTTTAGCACACCTACCAAGCCTGCAGCTGCTTCTGCTACAAGCCCAACAAACGATCCTTTCTCAAGTGGTGGCCAGCAACAAGGTGGTAGCCAACAGCAAGGATTTGGTGCAGACTTTACATTTCCAAGTTCACAACAATCTTCCCAACCACAACAGCCAACAAAACCACCTCTACCAAGTAGTGAGCCTCTCTTTAGTGTCAACGAAGCTCCAGCACCACCAACTGCTAGCAATGATCCTTTTGGAGGTTCATCTCAACTGCCATTGATTCCAACAACAAGTGGTTCTTCTTCTTCAGCTCAAAATGGCGCAGAAGAGAAGAAAACAACAGATTGGGCAAGTGCTCTAAAAGAAGCGGCAGATTCTTCTGATACAGGCTGGTCTACCACCTTACAAGTTTCAGCGCCCTCTACACAGCACACGCAGACCAGTTCTGAAACAAGTAGTGATGCTGGAACGGGTTGGTCTACCAGTCTTCAGAAAATGGCACCCAGGTCTGGCCTTGAAGCGATGGCCAATGCAGGAGTCAAGTTAGCACCACCACAGAATACCAACCCTTTGAATCCTCAAGCACAGCAAAGTTTCCAAAATCCTAATGCCTTTGGTGCCAATTTTGGCAATCCAACCTCGCAGCCACTTGGTGCACAAGGATTTCCACCTCAAACATCAGCTCCAGGCGGCTCTTTTGGTACCAACTGGCAACAACCTAACCAGCCCCCTCAGGGAGGTTTTGGACCAGGAGGGATGATGGGAGGCCCTCCACAATCGCAAATGGTTCCAAATCAGTTTCCTCAAGGAAATCCTCAAATGCAAATGCCAGGTGGTCCTCAATCCCAAATGATGCCCGGTGGTCCTCAATCCCAAATGATGCCCGGTGGTCCTCAATCTCAAATGATGCCCGGTGGTCCTCAATCCCAAATGATGCCCGGTGGTCCTCAATCTCAAATGATGCCCGGTGGTCCTCAATCCCAAATGATGCCCCGTGGTCCTCAATCCCAAATGATGCCTGGTGGTCCTCAATCTCAAATGATGCAACCCGGTGGACAATTTCAAATGATGCCTCCTGGAGTGCAACAAGGACAACCTCAGATGATGCCAGGCCAACAATTTCCAAACCAAATGCCAAACCAGCGCCCACCTGGAGCTTTCTCACAACAACCACAACAGGCGCTCCAGGCTCCTGGCCAACAACAGAGGTTTCCAAGTCCAGTAGGAATACCTCCTAATGCTCAGCAAGCTCAGATGATGGGTCAGCAGCAGCCAGGTTACTTCCCTCCTGGAGGTGTTGCCAGTCCACCAGGCATGCCGCTGGGAAGTGGCAATCTCTCCTCAGGTGGATTCACTTCTCCACCTTACGCCGTTGCTTTCAGTACTCCACAGTCTGCGGGCGGTACTCCTGGTGCTCCTGGTGCTAGTTTCACTACACCACCTAGACAGTTTGGTTCCGCCGGTACAATGCTTACTGATGACAATACGAGTGCGGATCCATTTGGAAAGCTCCTTTCGCTTGCGTTGAGTCCATCGAAAGAAAAGGTTCCGTCTGGCGGCGGTGGCGGGAAGAAGGAGGTGAAGAAAGAAGACAAGAATGCAGCAGTGAAGGTGAGTGCACTATCTGGTGCAGAAGCTGATAATCTCTTGGGATCCTTGGACAAGCCTGATCCTCCAAAGAACACATCAACAGGATTTGATGATGCATTTTCTGGCACAGGTAGCAATAATTCTAGCAAGCCAACAGATGACCCCTGGATTGACTTTTAGTTTTTATTCCAACTTTTTCTTATCCAATAGTTTTCTACTGTATTATTAATGCACGCTGAGTTTATGTTTATCTACTTTTTTTTTTTTTTGAGTTCATGTAAAAAATCTATCTCTTTAGTTTTTATTCTTGACGACCTGTATCTATCCGTATCCAGTTCGCGCGCGCCGCTTATACGTCGGCCAAACAAATAAACAAGATCCGCCCTCATCATGGCAAGTAAAGGTGGTGAGCTATCTGTGACTGTGTGTACTGCATACAAACAATTTGATGAGAAGCTAAAGTACCATCGTGGAAATAGCAAGAAGCTAAATGATTTAGCCATTCTGAAGTCTGTACCAGAAGATAAAAAACTTGACAAGGATGCACTTGCTCAATTCCTTCGTGGTTCATTTGTTGAGTTAGTTGCTACCTGGGAGAAATATTCTCAAGACATTTTAAAGGAGGCTGTAGAGACTGTGTTCAAGATTCTTTTGGATGCAGAGTCAGCACAAGCAGCTCTTGGATCAACTCAAAGTTCAAGGGAACTATTTAAAAGAGCTATGGTACATCACATTGACTCTAGTAGTCCAAGGCGAAGCACAAGTGGCACAGACGATAAGCCAAAAAAGAAGATAGCCAACCTAACCAAACGTGAAGCCTCTACAGTTGATTTGAGTGTAGAGCTCCTAATTCAACCTGGCCTATGGAAACAGCTATTAACGACTTTTAGAGAGAGCTTGTTGAAGAGATGCGATCACATTCAACCTCCTTTATTCCAAGGAGAGGATGGCATTGACAGAAAATTTCAGATCCTATTTGGTACAGACAAGTGTCTTTCAGAAATTATCATCAAAGAAATGGGTCCAGTTAAACTATCATATATTGTCAAGAAGAATGGACAGAGATCTGTGCCATTGGAGATTGAAAGCAGCCAGAGTCTTAATGACATTTTACGTCTTCACTATGGTGCTCGCTGTGCATTTGCACATGGCCAAAAGGAAAAAACTTTCCAGCCTGGTGGTGCACTTCACAACTTTCCATCAAAATCTGATTTCCAGAAACAAATTGGTGAAGAAGCAGGTGATTTCATGTATATCTTATACAGCTATGTTGATAAGTACGGAAGTGAAGCATGGATATTCTATCCAACTATAGTCAACCTTCAGCGGTTTATAAAAGCAGTTGCCTTTCGTTTGTTTGCAGCAATTTCAAAATGGGTCTACGATGAGTTTGGAAAATGTATCTGGAATTTTGATCCAGATAAATTTGACAATGCTCCATTGAAAGACGATGATGCAACCACACCAACCTCATGATGTTATTGATCACTGACAATGATTATAGAGTGGCCATAATAGTATTATTGTTGTTGTTTTGGATTAAAATAACATTAATGGTCGACTGGCAAAGGTCATCAAATTTTTTACTTCCTGTTCCATGCATGCCTTATATGGAAACTTATAAGCTACAAGTCAGCAACTGGGCATACTTTTGAAAGGTTAGAAGGATAGGCCCATCTAGCCACTCACTCAGTATGACTCTGTCACCAATCTGCCCATATAGTTGCACTGATCAATCAACTAACTTGATTTGTGTTAACGTTTGCGGTCAGCTCTACGTTTTGATGTTATACATTCTTTGATTGCGTGTATAAATAGAAGTAGGTTACCAGCATAAGTCTGAGGCCAGGATGTTTGCACTATATAAGCCCTAATTTTTAGCAAATTTTTGATCAAGCATTTGCCCACGCATGAAATTGAATTACTCTCCTCCAATTGAAACTACACCGTAGCAAGCGTTGCAAGTGCAGAACTGGTATGGTTACACAGAAATAACATTATGGCTTCTGCTTATGCACCAGTGCACCATAAGGATTTATGATATAGTCAGCATTCCGTGTTTTACGGCCGGGACTCTATTCATAGTAACATCATGCATGCAAGCATTTAATCTCCTAACTGCATGAGATAATATGATTATGCTATATTACTCCAATTACTAATAATAAGTGATGGCTAATTATAGGTGACCTGTCAAGGGAAAACCTGCCGGTTAGGAAAATCTGCGAATTTTGAGTTAGCTATTCCACGTATATCTAGGCCTTCCTGGGAAGCGCATATCAAAATTTGGTAAGCATAGCTTTAGTAGTTTTCCAGATATAGCTCTTGCAAGCAGCCCTGCCTCCACTCGTGGCTTCCTAGAAAAACGGTTGTAAAGTTGTTACTAGGTAAACTATGGGCGGTCCGTATACGCTCCGTATCATAATTAGATCATGTACAGTACATGCTGAATATTACCACAGCCAGCCACGTGGGGACTAAAAATCATTTAGTGAGAAGCGAGTAGCTAGGAAAGAAGACCCAGAAGACAGCTAATGGACTGAAGGAGGTAAGCGCTTGCTAGTAGAGAGATAGATTCTAGGTACAGTAAGTTCTAAGAACTAAGATAAGCCTCAAAATAACCTGTACGCGATCGCCGTACAGGGAGAGGCATTACCTACGAGTAGAAATCTACTGTATGAAAGCGCTTGGCTTAGACAAGCATGTACAAAGCTTTAGCTTACCTTTCTGTCTATGTGCTGTAGCAAAATTTTGAGATTAGTCAGCTTATAAGTTAGAGAGAACATCGAATAATAAATCATTTTTAGAGGCAGCTGCCTTGCTCATAAATATTCGCTACGGTTTGTTGCACAGCATAGCAACTGTTCTCCGTGTTAGCAACTAAGTAAAAATGAACGAGGCTTAGACTCCTGGCTATATCTCTGCAACAGAAGCAGCTCCACCCCTCAAATTTTGCATGGAGCATGCTAAGATGTAGCGCAGCGCATCCGTGCAAGAAAAAAAAATTCGCGCAAAAACGCGAATTAAACTAAAACCGCATTTTACTCTAAAAACAATAATTTCCTAACCGGCAGGTTTTCCCTTGACAGGTCACACACCTACCCATGCATGGAGGAAAGCCTGGGCATGGAGAGGAAATGTGGCAAAAAGAGTGACAATTGATTAGCGCATGAGGCAGAAGTGATAATCAGTGCATGCTCAGTAACTGTAATGAATATGCAGACAACATGCAAAATGACAGTGTGGGTGGCACAATGTGTACGGATGTCATCAGTTACTATTATGTCCTCATACATATACTTCCTCAACATTTCAACACTACGTACTATAGGGCCGAGTCACCTAGGCTCGCACCTATTATAGCTATATTTTCACAGATGCAATGGGCTGTGCACGGCAATGATTCACGAATGACAAAACTTCTATAATCATTCTCAGACATCAAGCAAGCATTTCGTTCCACCCTTCCTTTAGTATTGTTCCACCCTCATTAGCCATAGTTTATTCACACTATGTGAGTTGTGGTTTGGTTCCACCCTCTTTTTAATGTTATTCCATGGACCCTCATTTGTTTATGCTATGTTTGTTTTGACTATATCATATGCATCAGTGGAATGAAACACCCACAATAGTGATCAAACAAGCATTTCATTCGACCTTATAATATTCCCTTTATTGTTAATGTTGTACCACCCTCATTAGTTTGTTTACACTATACTATGTGAGTTGTGGTTCAGTTCGATCCACCCTCTTTTTGGTGTTGTTCCATTCTCATTTGGTTAATATAAGATAATATGGCAAGTTTGTTTTGAACTATAGAATCTCACTGACACATGGAATGAAACACATATACCCACAATTGCACCTATGTGTACATGACATTGTGTGGTTTTTATCTCTGAATTTATTATAACTGAGCACAAGAAAATGGAAAGGCAGTCACTAATCCCAGAGGTAAGCAATTAATGTCTGTATTTCTGAACACAACTTAATCAATTGCAATGTTCAATAAGTATACCCCATGCAGTCATCTCAAATTGTGATGATTGCATGTATACTGATATAGTATGTGATATTGGATATGACTTGTTATGAGAATTTATGATTCCTCATTCTGTTGCATGCAGGTGACTATTGATCACCCCCTTGTCCGTCTGAGCTGTACAAAGCTCCCTGAGCTACCTGAATCAATATGTAAGGCCAACTCAGTGTGGCACAATGGCCGGTTATACTTTGGAGGAGGAGCAGCCACAGGAGTAACATGGCAGCAGATGCCTATACTGTATTCGTACACTCCTGGAGACTCAAAATATGGAATCATCGACACACCCACTTATTTCTATGGGCTAACTGTCTATCAAGGACACCTGGTGTTGGTTGGTGGTTTGTATCCTGAAGACTATATTAAAAATAAAGCCTCTGACAAAGTCTGGCAGCTGCAGCAACCTGAAAATGAATGGAAGGAGAGTGCAATTCCTCCAATGCTAACACCAAGATATGGAGTGTGTGCAGTTGGCCACCATGAGCTGTTAATTGCTGCTGGTGGTGAAAACAACTCTGAGAAGTCTTCTTCGGTTGAAATTTATAGTTCTACTCTTCAAAAATGGAAAATTACTGCAGATTTACCACAACCAAGCTCATTCATGTCATCTGCAGTCATGTTTGACAGCTACCTTCTCTTTGCAGGCGGAAGAGGACAAGCAAATGTTATTTGGCAATGCAATATTGATGATCTAAAGTCATCAAAAGTGGCCAAACCATGGGGACATCATGATCAGCCTAGAAACGTTCCACTTAAGGAGACCTCCATCACGTCACATCAGGATGTCCTCCTAGCGGTAGGAGGAAAGTCAGACCTTGAATCTAGTTCTGCTGTATATAGCTTCTTACCTCATACAAATTTCTGGTACCATTGTTTTGATCTTCCGCAACCACTTAGTGCCACTAGTGTCTCCATCTCACCCTCTGGAGACTTGTTCTGTATTGGCGGACATGAGCTTGGAGTATCAAACTCTACCAAAGTCTTTCAATTATCCATAAAAGGTTTAGTAGAATTAGATTATAATATTATTATAATCAGATTTTAATTTTAAAATGCTTGAATTTTGTTCTCATATAGATAGAAGTCTTGCTATTTCATTCTCCAACATCATCCTCAAAGGTGTTCAGAGTGGTCTCCTTGCTTCGTTTGAAAAGGATCTGACAATAGTGATGGATCTGTACTCACACTCCTCCCAGTTGCAACCAGATGATGGAAATCCACTTCTGGACTTCTTGGCTTACAGTCCAAATTATGTATGTCTCTTTGCGCATGTATCACTGAAATGAATGTTGGAAAGGTATCATGGCCCTGGTGTGCTTATGAATTTCAAGGTAGCTGAGATTGGGGACTCGAAGACATTTTCTCCCCTGATAATCGCCTCTGCTAATGATAACACTAAGATGATGGACTTCTTATTAAAGAATGGTGCTTCCCCATTATACAGGAACAAGGTTTATATTATCTATGTTTGTGCATTTAGGATTTTGCATACTGCTTGCATTCTACGTATCTTTCAGTACTCATATTTTCTCTATTATCAAGCTGTATACAATCATAGTACTAACTATAGGTCGTTATATTACTTTACTTCTTTTGTTGAATACTCAGACTGGCCTCACTCCATTGTTGACAGCCTGTAGCTATGGAAATGTGGCAGCTGTGGAGCTACTTGTTACTCATGACCTTGTTGACATATCAGTATGTGATAAGAATGGCCAGGGTGCTCTACATCAAGCAGTCAAAAACGATTCTTCGTCCATTGTTGAGCTGCTTCTTCAAAAAGGGTGTCCTAGTGATGCAAAAGACTCTGAGGTATTACAGTATAGTTTAAGATGACATTTTGCCTCAAAAGTCAAAACTTATATGGCCTGCATCATTGCATACAAGCTCTTTCAACATGCACAATACAGGGAAACACTCCTTTACATATAGCGTATAAGAGATCAAGTAGTTCTGTTATTAATATCCTAACACAAGTAGACAATGGAAGTCTAGAACAGATACCAAACAAGGTGAGATTAACAATGTGTCTAAATCAACTCTTCTAATTAAACTTTATAGCCATTAGTGATCATGAGCACTAACATTTTATTTTATAATTATATATAACTATACAGATTGGACAACTTCCTGCTGATGTTTCACGTAAGACTTTAGTGATGATCACCCTCTAAACATTTTAAAAAAGTCTTACAATTTGTGTGTAGCTATCCCCCCTGAGATAATGAAAAAAGGACCAAAAGCTATTAATATGTATCACAAGGCACTTTTGGATGGAGAGAGAAAGATTCCATTGTGCAAATTACTTGTTCTTGGAGAAGAGGAAGTTGGAAAGACAAGTCTATATCGGCTCCTTGTCCAAAAAGGATTTGACCCAAAACAAGATTCAACAAGAGGTATCGACAATTGTATTGTTGATACCTTGGTGGACACACGTCATGTTGGTGTTGAAGACTGGACTGAGAAAGATGAGAGCACAGTACAGCAATATGCTGATCAGCAGTTTGTTAAAGGAGTGATTGGAGCTCTACAACTAGGGCTTTTGAAGCTGATTGGTACTCCTACTGCTTCAACTCTGACAGAGTCTGAATTAGATGATACATTATCCGAACTTTTGCCAAAGATTGAACAGATTCTTACAGCCAAAATGGACGAAACCTCAAATGAAAGAAATGAACCAATATCCCCACTAGGGCAAAACGATGGCCATGTTTCTGCAAATAATACCTCAGCTTCTAAAAAAGAAAAGAAATCAACTAAACAGCAAAGCAATGAAGTAGATAAACCATCTGATTTCATCAGTAGTGTGGATGATGATAAAGCAGGTCGAGTTGTTCCAAAAGTCAGCAACTGGCATGCAAAGCTTATAAACGATGAGCTCGTGTCTACTGCTACTTCTAAGGATTTAACGGAGCCAACTCTTATGTTTAACGTTTTGGATTTTGCTGGTCAGAAGAATTATCGTCCAATGCACCACTGCTTCCTCATCAGACGAGCATTGTATCTGTTGGTATTTAACCTTCAACACTTTATTCCCTACCTTGAGCAAACCGATGCGAAAGTTATTCCTCCAATTGAGGAAATTAGGTACTGGCTCCACTCTATTCATGTGCATACAGTCTCGGGAAAGGCTGGCCAGGAGAAAGGGCCAATAATTCAGAAGAATGTCTGTCTTGTAGGCACTCACCGAGCACCTAATGTAAATGATCCAAGCAATAGAGGAAGGGTTATTAAAAAAGATGAACTTAAAAAGATCAACAAAATGATTTTTGACAGAATCTGTAATGATGACGACAGGTGTTCCAGTCATCTTCACCATATGGGTCCTGATGGTGAGACAGTCTTTGCAGCCGTGGAAAATTCTATCGACGGTCATGAGATTGAGGATCGTAAAAAAAGTGGAGCTAAAGCTCTTCAAGAGGAGATATTAGAAGTATCTCAACGTTTTGCATTCTTACGAGAAAAGTATCCCATAACTTGGCTCAATTTCGAATCTAAATTGACCGAGTTCAAGAAATCACTGATCACAACGCAAGGTGATTCCTCTCCTCCACCAGTCAAAGTGAAAGAAGTTATCAAGCTAGCCGAAATGTGTGGTATCACTGTTGAAGAAATGCAACACTTAGCTCTGGAGTTTTACCATGAGACTGGAAAAATAGTCTATCTCAGTAAGGAAAATTTAATTGTAAACTTAATCCCATTTCTTGATTATAATTGTTTTGTTTCGTATAGAATTACTTCCATCTCTCTATATTACTGAAGAAGAACATGATGAGCTGAAAGACCTTGTGTTGCTTGATCCAACATGGCTGATTCACCTCATGACAAATGTTATGGAGTTGAACAACAGATCTCCAATTGAAGGAAAACTCATCAATCGACTTCGTGAAACAGGTGTTGCCTCTAGTGACCTTCTAAAGGAAGCCTGGTCTGATTACCTCCGGCAAGAACCATTGGAGTTGTCATTTCGTCAAATGTGCCTCATGCTTCAAGCTGAAGCTCTAATACACCCTATTTCCGAGTCAATGCTGGCACCAGAAGAACAAAGCAAAGTGGACTTAGAGGCACAGTCACCTGGTGTACATCTTCCCACCTGTACCACACAGTATCTTGTTCCTGGAAAGCTACCAAAAAAAGCAAAAAAGAAGCCTGTCCAATGCTCAGGTTGGAGAACTTTTTACTTTGATTTTCAAAAGTTTCTTCCAGAGGAAATATACCATCGTCTGATCTGTCTGATGCTGGCTGTCACCCAGAAAAAGAAACTATTAGACATTGACAAACCCTACCTCTCCAAAGACATGTGTTTGTTCAAACGTATTGATAAAAGTGATTGGTGTATTGAAATTGAGAGAGAAGAACACCGACTGAAGATCTCTGTGCTGTAAGTGAATGAGTTGAGTCATGATTGTACGCATGCATGGATGTAACTTATAATCCAGGCTTGTGACATTATTCCATTAATTTCTATAGCTCTAATAATACAGACCCAAGGAAGCCTACCCACCACATTCAAACCATGCATACCGAGTATCTTCGAAAGATTTGCACCCTCAGTAACTTTGAAGGACTGAGATATGTTGGTGGACCTCTACTAGATCCTTGTGGAAATTGCAAACAAATTGTTGTTGTGAGATATGTCTTTTACTATGAAGGGGAAGACAGGCCTTCAGAATCAATGTGCCCTAATTGCAACATAACTTGTGATGTTTGTCAATTATTAGAGAAAAATCAGGTATGCATTGCACCTATACATGCAATATGTCATAATTATATCGATTGCCACAATATACTGGTTATTGAATTTATTGTGTACAACTATAATGTATATAGGTCAAGGTTAAAGAAGCTCATCAATGTGATGTGCAATTGCCTACACCAATTGCATCAGGTACACTACAGGTGTATAATACAGTCATGATAATGCACAATGTGATGTAATGTTATCCTTAATTTTCTTGCTCTAGTGACTAATGATTTTATCATCATATTTATAGGTACACAGAAGGTTGATTCAGACAGCTTTAGCTCCGCCCCGCCTCCTAATCTCCAAAACCTTACGCTCATTAAATGGAAAAGTCATACAGGTGAAAATAAACGCTGCCGTGTGATTCGTTCAATAGCTCACAAGTGGAATGAAGTAGGACGATTGCTGGGTATAAGTGGAGCTGAACTTGAGTCAATCCCACTGAAGAACTTAAAAGACCCTGAACTTTGTTGTACTGATGTGATCAACAAATGGTTAAATAACCCCCCACAGAATCGTCCAATATCATGGGGGGGAATACTGGAATTACTGGAAGACATAGATGAAACAGCATTAGCTGAAGATCTTAAAATGCATTGAAATTTGGCTTTTAGAACAATTACTATACTCTATATATACGTAGTACAGTGTAGGTATATTAGTTTGGCTTTACTTAGATACGGAAAAAAAACTTGCATGCAAATTTGCACATTAGTCATGTACATGTACGTTTTAATAAAGATCTGAAACAAAGAAAATTAACAATTAACATTAATTTTCAGAAATTAAAAGATTTTTAAAATTAGTTCTAAGTGATTGGTTTGCCGTACAAAGATTCTCTAATTTTTGCTGATTGTGACTTGCTATTGTTAACCTTTAACACACCACTCTGTTGGTACGTGGAAGCAGAAACAGGAGCTGAAAAGTTTCTAGTGTTTGGATTACAAACAGGAGACTTATGAGAGTTAGTTCTACAGTTAGGAGAGCTTGAAGCTGTTGTCGAAGTGTGTGACAGAACAGGTTGCCTACTTGGTGGGGACAATACAGGCTGTGCATTAGGGTCCCGACAACTTGGGTGATTATGGAGTCTACGGGTGTTAGTGTCACCATAAGAATATGAAAATTTCTTTTCTTTTTCTGAAGGTGGCTGTGTTGACTCAGATTGGGAAGAAATACTGCTTTTCTTTACTTTCGATGCTCTCTTGAATGTTCTCTGATGTCTGGTGCTGTACATACCAAAGATGAAAATAGACACAATAATAATTATGGTAATGATCATCATACTCACATGTACAGAGACAAATTCCACAGTAGACTACTTCCGCAATTTATTGGGCATCAATAGTATTGACAATACAGTACATACAAAGTTATTACAAACTTATAAATGTACGTATCATACACATAAACTAATCTTATGCAAACAAGAATGGAACAGTGTTTTCACTCCATCGCTAAATCATTAATGCACAGCCTTCAGTAAATGATACTTGACTAAATTGCTTACTTTTGCGATGGTGGTGGAGGGTGTGGTATAGATGGTAGCAGTGGTGGTCTTGGATGGTGGGAGGGACTGGTGACTGAGGGAAGGGGAGGGGACACTGTAGACTTTTCAAGAATCTCCTTCTCAAGCTGAGAACTAAACTCTCGTAATTCTAGTGAGTGTGAGTGAGTGTGTGTGTGTGTGTGTGTGTGTGTGTGTGTGTGTGTGTGTGTGTGTGTGTGTGTGTGTGTGTGTGTGTGTGTGTGTGTGTGTGTGTG
>CAXIPT010000001.1:24532937-24646165 GCA_964030475.1 Tethya wilhelma
CCCCTCTCAGCGGGGTCTCTCTCCCGTCTCTCGAGCTGACCCCACTCATCGGTCTACTGCCACTCCCACTGCTACCACGACTACTGCCACGCCCACCTGATCCCGCTGTTCCTCTCTTTACCCTCATCTTTGTCACATACTCTAAAACATTTTCGGCCGAGCTTTTGTGAAATGATGGAGCACTGTTTGAAGTAAATTGCTTTTCATTTTTCTCTTTGAGGTAGCCAATGAAAAAGTGAATTTCTTGCAATAGACGTTCTCTCACGTTTGGTGGTTCAGGAAGACGAGAATTAGAGTTATGGTGATGTTCGTTCATTTCAGTGTCAGTATCTTCCCGGGCAATCCGCCAAATGTCCAACAATGAACTTGCCTGTAGGGAAACACATTCAATGGTCATGGTTGCCCCAAGACATTAATATTACAGTTTCGTACATGTTTCATCAAGAGCAACTCTCACGAGCCGAAATATTTTGCAGTCAAACTTTGACTGTAATGCAGTGCACATGGTAGTAAATGCCATCTCCCTCCCCCCCACAAAACATACACACTGACTACAGCACCATGCATGCACAGACGCTGAGGGTGTGAGGTGTGAACGTGATCATGCAACATCACTTAAAGAATATGCCTGAGTACAAGAATATCCAATGAGGCAAGGACTAGTACCACAGGTGATTACACACACATCACAACCATAATGCTCAGATAGCCAAAGCAGTAAACAGATTTTAGTTTGATTGCCACTGGCTAAAGTACAATATTCAGCAGATCTTAAATCAATGTCAGTTATTTTGTAAAGTTTTTTTCCGGTGGAAGAAAGTTAGTTTAGATCTCATTGAGCTTATTATAAGTAAGTGATAAGTGAGTTTACTATACAGGTATGTGAGATTACTGCAAGGCAAATGGATTTTTGAAAGCCATAAGTTACAACAAGGTTTGCTATTTGTGCTTACTATGGCTCACCAAGTCCAGCACTCTTTTTGCTATCGAAACTTCACCATTTTGAAAGACCAGACTCTTGGTCATGGTTCCTATGGAGCTGTCTACAAGGCTAAATGTGACCAGCTAACGTGTGCTGCTAAAGTTCTACATCCCACCATTGTGGACTCCTATGACCCTGGATCTGAGAGGATTCTACAAAAGTTTCAACAAGAATGTGACTTTCTCAACCAAATACGTCATCCCCACATAGTACAATATCTAGGAGTGTGCAGAGATCTTGATTCTAACCTACCAGCACTCTTGATGGAACTGCTAGATGGTAATTTGACCAACATGCTCGAACACTCCCCACACCCGATCTCCTACCACATTCAGGTGGACCTCTGCCACCACATAGCACTAGCCATTGCCTACCTCCATTCCAATGGCATCATTCATCGTGACTTGTCTGGAAACAACGTGCTGGTTATCGCTGGAAGAAAAGCCAAAGTGACAGATTTTGGAATGTCAAGAATAGTCGGTACTCAGCACCACTTAACACCACTTACCCTGTGTCCAGGGACACTGGCATACATGTCTCCAGAGTCACTTAAAGAGCCACCACGATACACAGAGAAGCTGGATGTCTTTTCACAAGGTGTAATCATCATCCAGGTGTGTACACGACAGTTTCCAGACCCTGGACCTCCAGTGAAAGAAATCGAAGATTCTCGATATCCTATGGGAATGGTACAAGTAGTAGTTCCTGACAGAGAACGTAGAAAGAATCACATTGATTTGATTGATCCGACCCACCCTCTGCTTCCCATTGCTCTGGCTTGTCTGGAGTACAGAGAGAGAGACAGACCTTCAGCTGAAAAGCTTTGTCAGAAGCTAGCTGATCTAAAGAAGAACCAAGAGTACATCAAAAGCAGTAAAAACACATCTCCTGAAGTAGATGGAGAACTACAAGAAGAGCGAGATAAACTAGCCAGACAAGTTGAAGAGAAAGATCAAGAGATAGAAACGAAAGATCAAGAAATAGCAGCCAAAGATAAAGAAATTCAAAGACTTGGAACTCAACTTGAAGCTAAAGTTGTAGAAAATCACGGACTGGAATCGCGACTCCAAGAAATCACGGCACAATTCCAAGACACTGACCAACAACTCCAACAACAGAGTCAAGAATTTCAAAAGCGAGTTGAAACTCTTCAAAAGCAAAACCGTGACCTGCAATTTAAAGTTGAGACTCTCCAAAGGCAACAGAAAATGGTACAAGAACCACCAGAAGATAATGAGTTACGATGGAAAGATGGAGAGAAGGCACCATTCAGCAGTGGTAGAGGATCATCAGTGGTGGCTGGGGATGTGGCATATTTCTGTCTATACGGTAAGATATTTTCCTACGACTCATCTTTAAGAAGATGGAACAACCTTCCTCGGTGTCCACAAGATTATGGAAGTTTAGTTGTAGTGAAAGGACTACTTACAATGGTCGGTGGGAAACAGAGAATCGATTTCAAAGTTACGAATCTGCTTGTTTCTCTCACAGAGAATGGAAAGTGGGTGGAGCAGTTCCCACCAATGCCTACATGCCGTAAACACACAACAGCCACTATGTACCACAACTATCTCATTGTTGCTGGAGGATCACTATTAACTGTGAACAAGGACAATATGGACACAGTCGAAGTACTAAATACAGACACCCTTGTCTGGTCCACAGCTGCCAGCCTCCCTCATCCACTAGGATTTGGATCGGCAACGATCGCTAGCGGCCGCCTCTACATGCTGGGAGGAGAGGACCGAAAGGGAAAGTGCCGATCAGTTTTTTCATGCTCACTAGAAGAACTACTTCAATCGTTATCAGGGGCATCAAAGAGTTTGATAGTATGGCAGCGTGATACTGATATACCAGTTCGTGGGTCCACATGTGCAACAGTCAATGGACAGTTAGTATCAGTTGGTGGAGAAGATGAACATGATAGAGCTACAGCAGCAGTTTACAAGTACGATGCTACAGCCCAATGTTGGACTATCATTAGTCACATGGCAACTGCTAGAATTTTATGCTATGTAGTTTCTATCGAGACCACCAACCAACTGATGGTGGTTGGTGGATACGTGAATACCACTACTGGTGATGTTGTGATCAGTAACACTTCAAGTAGTGTTGAAATAGCAGAATAGCATAATATTTTCTGCATTGTTTATATTTATAAGATTGAGGGGCTTACCACCCTGGCCTGGTAAAGTTGCAACATTCTAAATAATGCACACCCCCAAACAAACACTTGAGGAGTCTTTCTGATTATTCCCAATAATAAGAGCCTATTTTCTTCCACTCATATAACTTATTTTATGCTCACCTCTTCGTAAAGGTCGCAAGCTTGCTCCACTAACGATGCTCCGAGAATTCTCTTGATTTCCTCCGCTTCGTTGAGTGGGCATGTGTCGGATATCAACTTCCATAACGACGGCTTGAGCTCAAACGTCTCTAAGCCGACCTCAGAGCCTTCAGAAAACATTTACCATAGATACAGTTACAGTACAAAAGGAAAGAGACTCAGGAAGAGTCGCTAGTTGCTATAGTGACCGAAGGAATGCAATAAAGAAAATTTACGGAAAATGTGCGCGTAAGATTTTTTAGTTTACGGCAAAATAAACGGACTTCTTATGCAAAGTGGTGTGTACGTGCCTCCACAGCTTATATGCTGGGGAAGGGGGCAGAGAGAGACATTTCGACAGAACTGCTGCCTGAGCAGTAGTTGCCAGTTGGTGTACGGTGTTGGGAAAGCCAACGTGGGGCCGTTGCGTGTAGCCCTCAAGGATAATTTTCTACCAAAGTTGTAGTATAGTGAAGAAGAATACTGAGATTTGTTTTCTCAAGAAGACATGGCTGAAGGCTTTGATTACCCTCTCTCAAGGAGAGATGCTATACTGCAATGGATGCAGGATGTGCAGAAAGCTACCATTTCAGAAAATACTGAGGTATGTAATAACTTGTGGTAGATATCATCAGATAAATTTTGTGAACTTTTTGGAGGTCTGAAGTCTCTGTGGGAAAGTGCATTAAAACACAAATCTATGGTATAAATGTGTAGGTATTTTGGCCAAGTAGTGTTTGAAAGTCCATTCTACAGTAGTGTGAAATATATGTACATGTAGGTATTAAAGCCAGAGAATCAGCGTATCTGACTAGGCCAGAAGTTAGTTCATATAGCCACCAACATTTTCATTCTTGTACATGATGTTACAAGGAGAGCATGCGAGTCTGAGCTTGAGAAATTCTGTGTGTAGAATTTTGTAGCTGTACAACTGTGTCTCATTACATTAACGTGATGAAGTTATGCAGGAAGGTAGTATCACTACTACTCTTGAACAGTACCAGGTGCTTCAAATACAACCTCAATGCTAATGCTATTGTTTTATAGACTAGCACTTGCACACACACGCACACACACACACACACACACACACACACACCATGATACTGCCTGCACCTGAGACTAACAGCATTGTATATTATAGTTGAGTGAACTACTCTTCACTGTTTGAGCAGTAGCAGCAGCAGGAGGAGGAGAAGAGAGCTTGTGGTAATAACATAACCCCATGGCTTTATTTTCTGACCTCAGACATAAATTGGTACTGTAATTGAATGCCTGGGCACGGTGTAGCATTGTGGAAGTTATGGTTCTGTAACTTAGTTTTCCACGAGCTAAATGTGTCTGTGGTTTCTAGATACACAAAGAAATGTTCACCACTAAACTGTAGCCTTGCACCTGGCCTTCCTTGTTTAGAGCAGTTAGTTGCATAATCTTGCATATGAGAGCAAGCTGGTAGCCATGCAGAATTACATGTACATATATTATACAGTGTAGCAAAATTAGCAATAGCTTTCAATCATGCATTAAGTTTTCTGTAAGTTCACAAATGAAATTTCTGATAAAATTGCCCACGATGCTCCATCCACTTCATTTATTTTCCCCTGAGAGTACTACAATAGTGAGGTGTATGCATGCATGTGTATGTGTGTATGTATGTCTGATTCTAGGTGTGGTGATGTTCTGAATTGTGTTGGAACTGTAATTGCGTTAATCTTGTGGGACTGCACTAACTTTTAAATGGAGGGAGGTGACAGTATATCCATTACACGAATGCCATATTGAATTTTCATGGCACTATAGCTATAAGAGTTTGCAAAAGCCTGTTTTAGAACTAAATTTGTAGTAAAGTGGTGAATATTTTGTGCTGTACACTATGCAACTATGTACACACATACATTGTACATAATATACGTTTGCTTATGCAGTTTATGAATACTTTTCAGTAGCTTTCAGTAGCTATAGTATTGACTGTATTTGTTTCAGTGGTATGCTAACCTTTCTATGGTTTTATGCTCTGTTAGAGAACTTCCTTCAATTGGCTTTGTTTAGCACAGTTCAAAATTCATTAATATCCTGTAGATAATCGTGTGTGGAGTGCATCTCCTTTGTAGAAGCCACAGACTTTACAAGGTGACTTCCATCTTGGCTATCTCCGTTGACAACCGCATGTTATCACTCTTTGGATTCCTAGAATTCACCTCTTGAGCAACGTGTTTCCATAGAGAAGAGCTAAAATGTCCAACGCATTCAATTGTGATCTATGTATGTATGCATAATTTGATGTCTTGGCAACTTCTAGAGCTTACAAATATAGCTAGGTACAGAATACACAAGTCAGTATGTGTTTGCAGGTTATCCTTGACAACTTTATGGCACAGCTGTACTTGTATGGTGGGTAAATGGTGTCAAAGCCAACCAGCCTCATTATGATAATGTCTACCCTTTGGTATGTCATTTAGAACCAACCTCAATTCCTGTATAGCTTCACACCTTGAGTGCCTAGCAGATCTACTCACCACATTAATGTGAGCTAATGACATCACCTACCTAGTCCATTGTACTCTGTAGAGATGCAGGTACAAGTTACAAGCTAGTGTTTTGGTCCAAGCTCAAAGAGAAGCCCATCACAATGTAATTTTATGATGAGGAGGAAACTATTCACTAGCTGTTATTGCACTATGGTTTCAGTCAATGTGTGGAAGCATTTCTGTAGTCTTATTGGAAAGTTAACGTTTCGTAGCCTCGTTCCCAGGCTCCCTCTGCAGATTTGTTATGGGTATCGACCCGCAAAGAGTGAACCTACTGTAGTTCCTGGGAACGAGGCTGCATGCTTCATAGCTTACTCACTCGCCCAGTTTTGAGAGAAACTGACCCTTTCCAGTAATTCATCTTGCTTTATCCCATTATTGACATAGTTACAGTCTATTGACCTTCTAGCCACCCTGTTGCCGTGGAGATGGATTACTAGCCTACAAGAATGTTGTTAAAGTAAACAGGCTCTGGTCTGTCTGATGAACTACAACACCTCTGTGAATTTCCCAAGCAAAAGGGCATAAATCTTAACCGCTGATCGAACCAGATTCATATCTGATTTTTTCTTTTTTTTCTTTTTTTATTCCATGTGTATCGATGGTTCTAGTTCTGAAAGCAGTTCCCATACTCTGTCCTTCCTACAGATGTTGAACATTGCAAAAAAAAAATGCTTCCTCTATTATATCAAAATTGAGACAGTGGCTTTATTAGTTCCTTCCTAAACTACTTGTAATGGTGTACTGTACATATCAGAGTTATAGCTACGGGAGTTACTTAATACATTGTAAGCTGTAGTTGCGACATGCTTACAGTGATGTGTTGGTTCCTGGTGGGATTCAAGGTGCACGTGTCTATATATATATATATATAACTAGTATGTTGTGACTCAGAGATTTGTGAAGGTTATATTATATTATGTGTGCAGTATCTCCAAGCAAAGTGGTCAATTTTGTGAATCAATGAGTTTTTTTTTTTTTTATCTTTGTGTGTCCCTCCTTACAATAATTATGTACTGTATGTAGTATTATATTATGTGTTGTGTATGTATAATTATGGTAATTGTTTTACTCTTTGATGGATTAGGGATGTTGACAACCGTTTTGTAACTTACTGTAGGGGCATTACAAATACTATTTATTTCCAAGTTACAGTACACTGAATGTGTTCACATCATGCTCTGCTGAGTTTGTAGTACACACACACTGTCTTATTCCTATCAATGCTATCCATAATTCCATGGATCCATCCTGCAACTTGTGTCTGTTCTCTCTCTCTCTCTCTCTCTCTCTCTCTCTCTCTCTCTCTCTCTCAATTACAAGTTGAAACAAGCCTATTACCATAGAGATGGTTTACAATGTTTGCCTGTTGTATGCATCACTGTCCCTGTCAGCTGTTGTGAAGTACCAGTCCTTTTGTCCATTTGCTGTTTGTACATTATGTCATGCATGCTTGCCACAGCAACGTGTTACACTGAGTTACATAACTTGACCTTTAGATTAGTAGACTGACCTGGACTGTGGTAGTAAAAGCTCTTTGACTATTAGCACATGGAATGCTCATCAAGACTGAAAGACAAAGAACACAATATTAGTGTAGGTAGCTCTGGCTCTGTTTGTTCACGTATCAATTAGAGATCTGCTGCACCTGTAGAATAGTGTAGTGTGCATTTAAGGAGGTGGGAGGGTAGTGTTTCAATCTGTATTGTGTGTGTAAGTATCCTAAATACCGTATGCTGTGTACATAGTATTGTGTTCTATTTGAGTCTTCTATTTTTGTTGCTAATCTAGGTGCTTGTTGATAGCTCAGTTGTAAGGAACAGATGATTTGAATCATAAACGCCTTGGTTCAATCCCGGTAGAATACAAAAATTTTCCACAAAAAAAAAAAATTAAGAGAAAAAAAAAAAATCTGTGGTTACAAGTGTAAGTAATTATTAGTGTTCTTTATCCCTGTTCATTAGGAACCTGACCGAGGGTTAACCTTTAACCCTGACACTACAGTTACTTCTCAGGGCTCATTCCAACCCATATCACCATTACATCATCATCGTCATAGCAACACTAACGAAGGAACTACCACTACACCCTCGGCTCTACCCACATCGTCCAGCCACACCTATCAATACCGTCACCACCCTCACACATCACACACCCCCACACCGTCACGACCTTCACCATCATCACAATTTCACCACCCCCCATCACATTTCCCCCCCACGAAACCGACCCCTGAATCCAACATTTCTCAAGACCCCCAAACACTTAAACAACCACCGAGCAGACCAATGACTACTAGTACCATACCACCATCAGAATGGTCCCAGCAGCCAACCCCCTCGACCAAGATGGAGCCTCAAGACAGCAGCAAAATGGAAGTCAGCGTTTCACCTCCTGATGCTAAAAGAGTGACAATATCACCACCTTCTGTGAGGCTTGGGCATCAGCCAAAATCAACTTCTCCTCTTCCAGATCCGATCCAAGACGTTCGGCTTCCTAGCTTTGATCCTCTGCGATCAGGCAGTTTTGATCTGTCCTCGTACAACATGAAAAGACCCAAACCTTTGATAAAAAGGTGCGATACGTTTACAGTAGCTCACTCAAATCACGGTCGAAAAATGATTGGGCCACATTCCCATGTTGCTCGTCAGATGTCTGGGTCCTATTCCAATACTAGACAATCTGGTGTAATGAAAACTTCGCTGTCCGCTTTACAGCTTCAACAAGTGACGAAATCAGCTCCCGTTTCTCCAAACCTTGCGAGAAAACCGAGCACCATTTCCGATACAGACTCCACCCTAACTCCACCCCTGCCCCCACCCCCTCTTGTTCATCACAGCTCAGCAGAAGGTCCTCAAGATCTCCTCTTTCCTCTCTCTTCGTGCACCTCGAAGAAGAGCTTCAGTCAGAGCGATATTCGAAATCTCGACGTAGCCATGGAGCAGCAGTTTGATCAAGAGGGCGTAGTCAGTCCGAGTCCCGAATCCTCTGCATCTAGTTTAGCACCCAACATAGGTGGGGACAGTATCCCAAGTGATTCGTCGTCACTCATTGGTGCTGATGATAGGGGTGCCCGATTTAATTTTGGGAGCGATTTCGGATCGCAAGGTGGAGAGGAACAATTTGTACAATCATCGTTGATGCATGGATCTAGTTCTCCAATTTTCGTTGAAAATGTTGAAGCAAGAAATTATGAATCTGCAAATGTTGCTGGTTTTGAAGAAGCAATGTCGAGTCTTGAAGCTGGATTAACTGGTTTGAATATTGATGGACAAACTCGTTTGACAGGTTTGAATCGTGATGTAGAACTCGGTGATTCAAATCCTGAAGCTACATGTGCTCTAATGGAGTTGGATATGTGCGAAGAACAGGTCGGTTTAACTGCTTCAGCTCCACCTCGAGAAACCGGTTTGAATCCCGGTCAAACTGGTTCGTCCAGTAGAACGGAAGAAGAGCTGTTGAAGATTTTGAAGAAGTGGCACAGAGAGGGAAAGAATGACACTGAGGATCTCCTTTATGCCATGAGGTTGATAGGACACAGAGATTCAGCTGATAGGTGAGGGAGGATGTGTGTGTGTGTGTGTGTGTGTGCGTGTGTGTGTGTGTGTGTGTGTGTGCGTAGGGGTGTATGGATTATTTGTATCAAGCAATATGAATAAATTTGCTCATTTTGGATGTACATACAGTACTTCATATTACAAAATTGCCGTGAGATTTTAGTTCTTCATAGTAAAGACAAGCTTTAGATTTTTTTATGACTTCTCTGTGCCTTAAATGTTTGGAGCTATTCACTACATATATGGTGCGTAGGTACTTTCATTTGTAGTTCTTCATAGTAAAGACAAGCTTTAGATTTTTATGACTTCTCTGTGCCTTAAATGTTTGGAGCTATTCACTACATATATGGTGCGTAGGTACTTTCCTCCTGAAAGAGTTCGTTTTGTCCTTACGTGGCTGTTAATGGGCACACAGTTGTGTACGTATCTCTTGATCTAATTCGAGCTTATCAAAGTAGTATCTTAGCGACGAGTATCAACTTGACAGGTGCACTCCTTGATCACTGCATTGCTCGGCCACTGGTACACTATATCCATGACAATAGTTTAGAAATACCTACATACGTGTATATACCTATTCCCCATTGTTATCATTCTATATCCATTGTGTGTGTGTTATACATAATCGGAGAACTTGGCAGATCACCAGCACACACATGTTGCGTGTTTACCCCATACTTTCCCATAATCTCATCCATTGACCATTAGTACACCCACCATCACTACTAGTAGACATGTACACGTCCATTCATTGCTGGGTAACCCTCAATTACACTTTAGCTTTGAAATGGGAACTGTTTTCTAGCTCAGTATGCACCTATGTCTTTGAAGCGCGAGTTGTTTGATTCAATTTGTCCATTGATGCTTGCATTCAGCTGTTCAATACAAGAGCTTGGATAGGGTGCAGAGGTAGTGTGTGTATGTGTGTGGGGGAGTGAATGCATGTATATTGTTGTACTGTACTGCGTTCTTGATTCACTGTAAACTGTTACCTAGGTTACAACTGAAAGAAGAGTTGGCAGCCTTCAGAGAGGAAGGGGTGAGTTGTTTTCTTCTTTTTGTTTACTTCTATACTACATGTACATTCAATACTATATAGAACTTGATATGCAAAGTTTCTGGAGTATATATGTATCAGCGTGAAGTAGCCTCGTACGCAGGCGCTCCTCACCTTTGACCTTACACTAAAGGCCGGTTCACAATATTTCCTGTTGCGTCACGTAAAAATATTTCGTGTGCAGATACACAGGAATGCTACGTATCAAATGTACATTTGGACAATTTTTTCCAAATCTTTGTCGTTTCGTTGCCAAGTGTTTAAGTACTTTTACGCGACGCAGTACCGGATATTGTGAATCATCTTCAACAGTCAGAGGGGAGAGTCCAGGGTATGAGTATGTATCAACTTATTGTAGAGCTAGGTTTTTGTGTCCTTTTGTGGAAGTTGGACGATGGGGAAGTACATTGCGTGAAGCTTCTTAAACAACAAACATTGATACAAAGTCATAGCTTCTTGCATCCTTCGCTAGAGCTTGCATCATGGAACATTGCTGACCTGTCTGACTTTCAGTCTGTCTACTCATGGTGGTGCATCTCTGCATGTGTGTGTGTGTGTGTAAACATTACATGTGGTCGTGTGCATTTGATAGCATGTGGGTTTCACTCTATAGTTACCGTTACCTAGCAATGGAAATCCACCGGAATGACTTTCCGTCTCTAAACTACACAGAGACTCAATAGTAGTGTGAAAACCTATTATTACATAATTGTTGATTCTTCTGCCCAGGTTTGTGGTAGTCGTACAGACTCTAGAGACCGTACTTTACAATGTCATGCCTGTGTGTGCATGTGTGTGGATTTTTCTTACCACCTAAATGTCACTCTATGGTTACTGGTGGCATGTAGTCTGTACATACTGTATAGCTTGTCCGTTTGTACGAAATTATGAAGCCATTGTACAAATTCATTGTCTAAAGTCTTTGCTAGTAGACTTCAACATTGCTGGCTTGTAAACTAAACAGTACATGCCTACAATTAAATCCCCTGCTAATTTAATACACACTTGTGTATCGCCCACCTGTTTCCTTCTGGTGCCTACGTTAAATTGAGCATCGGGTTTCCATGGAGGTGAGGTGATGGCTGGTAGGTGTGTGTGAGTGTGTGTGTACATTTTTTGTGCCATCTGACATGCTCCATAGTGATCTCTGTTGTTTGTGTAAACAAGCAGTGCTTTCAGACTGACTCTGTGTGTGTGTGTGCATGTGGGGAGGAAGGGGGAAGGGGGCAGGCAAGGTATGTGAATGCATGTTTTGTAAATTCAGTTTGATAGTTACTTCAGGGACACATTCTTTAATTACTCTACAACCCTATTGATATTACTCTAGTTTGTTTAATTTGCTATACAGAATTAAGTAATTGATTGCTGCTCGTTTCTCGGTATCACTCCTATAACATTATACATCCATACAGAAGTCATTTACACTGTACACTTGCACCCACTCTATTGATAAATACCGTATAGTGGGAAAGTTTTGTATGGTGCAAATTTTCGTATTTTTCGTATGTCGTTTAAATATACAAAAATTGAAACTGCGAAAATTTAACTTCGGCATTATGTGCGCAATACGAGCGCACGCCGCATGTACAAAATTTAAAACTAAAAAAAAAATTCTGGTGCTTTTTTACCGATTTATACGAAATTTTGAACTATGATCGAAATTTTAATTTCCCACTATACGGTACAATGTCATCTATTTTGTATTTTATTTTTTCCCCCCAGAAGACTCTCGCTAAAGCCTCTGTACCGTCTCCACCATCCACCGACCCTCTGAGACCTTCTTCCCCTCCTGCTCCTCTCACCCTCTCCAATGCAGTGCCACTGATGCGCCAACGGAAGCTCACACGGAGCCCACCCTCTCCTGCCATGCCCACTTCACCACTGCAAACCACACCCACTTCATCCTCGACGAAATCATCGAGGCTATTTCGTCAGAGATCGGGCAGCCTGGGCGTGGAGAGCTTGAGCGGGTTTTCTCGAAAGAATCTGGAGAGTTTTGACCGATCTCAGATGTTCTCCTTCGATACTTCCAACGAGGAGAGCTTTGTAGCGCCTCAGCACCAGCCAAGGTTCTTGAAACGGTAAATGGATGATATGATTGTTTTAACTCTTTCAACAAAGACTAAGTGTTCTTTCATCTATGTAGATGCTTGATAAGCAAACTGTGAACACTATACTGTCAATTTTTGTCGCACACGGTGTAGAGCATGTGTGCAGCATAAGTGCTTATCAAGCGTCTGCATAGCAAAGAGCATGCATAGTTTATGGAGCAAAAATATTTACTCGTGTCCATTATTGGCTTATTCCCATTGAACCTCTCAGCTCTATTAGTACGCAAACATGCTTTCTTGTTAGTGTGTGTGTGTGTGTGTGTGTGTGTGTGTGCTTTTGTGGCATCCAATATTTTTACGTATGATTGTGATCAATCTGTGATACTGGTTGGCGTACACTGCTGTTGCTATGGTGATAGTTTTTGAGCTGACAAAACTTTCATTCGTCGTTTGCCGTGAAAGGTCACCAGCTGTTGTAGATGGCGTGACATTGCCTGAGACAACTAGTGTTTACTTTATACAGGGAAAGCACTCGAAAGTTGATTGGCGTGCTGATACAGTACAATGAATATAGTTGTTTGAAAGTCACCTGACTGGCCACTTTAATTGTTGCTATGGAGATTAGAGCACATTTCGAAAGAATTTAAAGTGTTGCCTATCTATATTGTTGTATTTTTATACAAGTACATAGAGTCTAGGACTGAGACACTATATAATATTGCAATACACTCTAAACTTAGTTTAGTAAAGTATATATCCGTACATAGCTGATTCATTTTTAGGGGGAGAGACTGAGAAATGAGACTGCAAGGCATCCTTTTCACATTTTGATTCTTGTATAGCAACGTATGTGTGTAAGGTTTTGTGTTGCTAAGAAAATTCGTGGATTTGTTTGCAGAATTTTCGGGTCAATATTTGCCGTCTGTTGTGAACTTGAGGTGTCCATATGTATAGGATTGTGTGCACGTTTGCAAGTGTACACTTCAAAGTGTGTGTGTGTGGTCACTGGTCAGAATTCACACGGAAGAGCTGTCGTTTCCTTGTGTCTGTAAATTCCCCATGCATGTCCATGTTTAGTGTACAATGATCTTGTGCTCTCTCTGTGTGTGCACTCTCTGTGTGTGCACTCTCTGTGTGTGCACCTCAACAATGCTCTTTGTGGTTGTCATGGAGATTGTATTGCTCTTGGGTGGAATTTTAATGTAACCAACAACCATTGGTTTTGTCGCTGTGCTATCTTTGTGTCGGCCGCTCAATAGAATTTGTAGTGTGTTTGTGTCTATAATCAATAGAATTGCATTGTATTATGGTCAGTGTACTGTACGTTTCCATGGAGATTTATAGCTGGTTTAAAACAATTTCGTCTGTAGATGAATTGTGGTGAATCTTTCTCAATTGTGTGAACACATCTGTGTTACCCTATACCTTCTACAGATTTGGCACCCTTTACCATATTATTGAAATTTACCTCTAGTTTTTGGCACAAAGATCATCACTCATACATACTATTTTTTGCAATTAAGCAGGCGTGCATGGCGCATACATCAAAATAAGCTCTAAAAATTCTGCAAAGCTCAAACATACAAGTGTTTTTTTTTGTCGAATTTTAGAAGATATACATACGGTACAGTAGTCTGCATGTCTGTCAGTCTTTTTCAATGGGTGATAATGTAATTCCACTTTGCACGCACACACACATGTGTACAGCTCTCCTCCAACTTCACCTAGTCACCCTCCCTCCCTCCTCCTATCACCACCCTCACAGACACACCTTTCCCACCCTCACACCCTCACCCTCCACCATGCACACAGACGCTCGTCCTCCGATATCGTCACCACGGCCAAATCCCTCTCGCCACCATCGAAATCACACCACGCCAATCCTCCAACAAAATTCGGCCACACTTTTCAAAACCTCAACCTTCATCAATCAAACAAGCTCTCCTCCTTGCCAAGAAGAAGCAGTAGTCCTTTGGGGTGTTCCACATCAACACCACCACCATCATCATCATCGGTGCTTCAAGGTGCTCACACACTAGACACAGCAGCTTCTCAGGTTCAAAGAGTCTCTTCAGTCCATGGACTACCTTCATCCTCTTCTTTTCAGTGCAGGGACCACTCCCATCCTCTCAAGGTGTCAAGGAGTCCTCTGTCTCCTTCAGCTTCAGCTCCAGCTGTCTCTTCTTCTTCTTCTTCATCATCAGTGGCCCCACTGACAACTGGTGGTGTAGTGGCTCTAGTGGAACAGATGAAAGTGGAGAGTGGTCCAGTGGTTGTGAGTGGTGGTAAGAGAGGGCTCCCTCCTCCATTGGCTGGTGGTGGTGGTGTCTCAGGGACTTCAAGGACGTCGCTCAGTTTCCCTCCTGCTAGGAAGGCCTCCATCAACAGACAAGACTCTGGCATTGGAACTCTCTCAGAACCATCAGTGAAATACTAGTGTCACATCGTCTGTGTGGTTACTCTTTTCTACCTTGTTTTATGCTTAAGTTTTCTGTAACAGTTACAAAATTTTTCCGTAGCTAAACACAGATACACTTTACTTCCTCTTACATTTTTTTTGTTGTGTATACAAGGCTAGCTGCATGTTTTGTGTGTATGTGTGCATGTGTATACTCAATACTGATATTTGTATGTATTAGACGAACTCTGAATTGGAGTTATTAAAATTAATCAATTTATTATCAGTATTATTAGTATTATTGGTACAAAACAAACAATAAAGTATATTTTTAGTATCCTGTTACTTCAACACTCCTTGAAACCATCTTATCTACATGTCCACCAACCACCATCAGTTGGTTGGTGGTCCGCTCCATAGCAACTACATAACATGAACTTCTCATGTGACTAATGATAGTCCAAGATTGGGCTGTAGCGTCATACTTGTATTTTATGTTACTGTACTATTGGTACGGTACTACCCGCTCATGCAGATACACTAATAATGCTACTGTGTACGTGCATGTACATATACATCCACTTTGTACCGAATATACTGCAGCTGTACATAATTCATGACTATATGTGAGACAAACTCTGATTTTGGAGGCATTAAAAACTTTATAAATATAATACATATTAGTTTATTAACTGTGATGTTTGTAATAATATTATATAATCAGTATTTTGCTATTTCAATGGTATTTACGTTTCCACCAACCACCATTAATTGGTTAGTGGTTTCCATGGTAACTACATAACACAAACTTCTAGCACTTGTCATGTGACTAATGATAGCCCAAGATCGGGTCTTAGCATCGTACTTGTAGACTGCTGTTGTCTTTTTTGCACCATGTTCATCTTCTCCACCAACTGCTACCAACTGTCCACGGACTGTTGTACATGTTGACCCATACACTGGGATATTAGTATCATGCTGCCATACTTTTAAACTGGATGTTCCTAATCTTTGACATGACTCAATCAGTTTTTCTAGTGAGCATGAAAGAACTGAGCAGTGTTTTCCATTTCTATCCTCCCCTCCTAGGATGTAGAGACGGCCACTAGCGATGGTTGCTGATCCTACTGCTAATGGATGAGGAAGGCTGGCAGCTGTGGACCAGACAAGGCTGTCTGTATTGAGTACTTTAACTGTATCCACATACCTCTCTGTTATTGATAATGATCCTCCAGCAACAATAAGATGGTTCTGATATGTTGTAGCAGTAGCAAAACAACAGCATGTGGGCATGGGTGGGAACTGCTCCACCCACTTTCCATCATCTGTTAGGGAAACAAGCTTGTTAGTGATTTCGTGATTAGATCCCTGTTTCCCACCAACCATTGTAAGTAGACCTCTTACTACAGCAAGAGTACCATAAAAATGTGGACACAAAGGAAGATTGTCCCATCTACTTGAAGATGAGTCATATGAATACACTACATTAGCAAGTGAACGGAAATATGCCAGATTACTGGCCACCGCTGATGATCCTCTTGTACTACTGAATACCTTGCCTCCACCTCTCCATTGTAAGACAATTGGTTTTGGTACCAATTTATGTTGCCCTTGGAGGGTTTCAAATTTCTTCTGAAGTTCTTGGATCTGTCCCTGGAGTTGTTGGTTAGTATCTTGGAATTGTGCTGTCACTTGCTTATTGTATACTAGTCTCTGATTCAATTCGTGGAGTTGAATTTCATATCTTTCAACAACTTCTTCCTTTGTTACTATTTGTTGATCTTTTGCAGTTAGTTGTTGGTCCTTCATTTCTAATTGTTCATCTTTAATTTCTATTTCGTTATCTTTCATTGCTATTTGTTCATCTTTCATTGCTATTTGTTCATCTTTCATTGCTATTTCTTGATCTTTTTCTTCAACTTGTCTGGCTAGATCATCTCGCTCTTTTTGTAGGGCTTCATTCACTTCAGGAGTAGCTGCAGTTATGGTTTGACTGCTCTCAATGTACTCCTGGTTCTCCTTTAAATCAGCTAGCTTCTGACAAAGTTCTTCAGCTGAAGGTCTGTCTCTCTCTCTGTACTCCAGACAAGCCAGAGCAATAGGAAGCAGAGGGTGGGTTGGATTGATCAAATCAATGTGATTCTTTCGTCGTTCTCTTTCACGAATTGGTACTTTAATTGTTCCTATATCAAAACGAGAATCCTCGATTTCTTTCATTGGAGGTCCAGGGTCTGGAAACTGTCGTGTACACACCTGGATGATGATCACACCTTGTGAAAAGACATCGAGCTTCTCAGTGTATCGTGGTGGCTCATTTAGTGACTCTGGAGACATGTACCCCAGTGTCCCTGGACACAGGGTAAGTGGTGTTAAGTGGTGCTGAGTACCGACTATTCTTGACATTCCAAAATCTGTCACTTTGGCTCTTCTTCCAGCGATAACCAGCACGTTGTTTCCAGACAAGTCACGATGAATGATACCATTGGAATGAAGGTAGGCAATGGCTAGTGCTATGTGATGGCAGAGGTCCACCTGAATGTGGTAGGAGATCGGGTGTGGGGAGTGTTCGAGCATTTTGGTCAAACTACCATCTAGTAGTTCCATCAAGAGTGCTGGTAGGTTAGAATCAGGGTCCCTACACACTCCTAGATATTGTACTATATGTGGATGACGTATTTGGTTGAGAAAGTCACATTCTTGTTGAAACCTTTGTAGAATCCTCTCAGATCCAGGGTCATAGGAGTCCACAATGGTGGGATGTAGAACTTTAGCAGCACATGTTAACTGGTCACATTTTGCCTTGTAGACAGCTCCATAGGAACCATGACCAAGAGTCTGGTCCTTTAGGATGGTGAAGTTTCTGTAGCGAAAGGAGTGCTGGACTTGGTGAGCCATTTGAAAAAGTCTGTCGCTGTACACCCCACCCCCCTCAATGGTCAATTGTTGTTTTTGTGCCACTAAAAATTGTTTTGCGCATGCGCAACATTTCCACAACACTAACTCATTAGTCTGTACATAGACATTAGAGACTCTAATATCTATGGTCTGTACATAGACAGGGGACAGTACTGGTTCTCGGGTTGACAACATGGCAGTAGTTGTGTGCCTGATTGGATGGATACTTGCTGGAGTCCCTTGTAAGTTTGCGTAGCTTGATTCACTAAATTTATATTGTGATGATGGGAACAAGGACAGACTTTGGGCTTGCCTCAGTACCTTAAAAAGACTCATCATGCATTTAGAATTCTAGAGTTCATCAAAAACTTCCAATGTTTTGCAGTATGCACCTGGGTCCCCACATCCACATGTTCCTACATCAAATATGTGTTGTAGGTAAGGGATCGTCAAAACGAAAAATGTAGCTCACTAGTCCACAGTAATATTTGATCCTCAGCTACTTGTTTACTGACATTTTCTACTAGTTATGATATACAGCCTCTCAATCACATACTTAGAGTAAGCTTAAACGATCAATTTTTGGCCGACTCAATTATTTTCGGACGTTTTTTTACTTGCCTGTAGATGCTACTGCTTTGAACCTACTACCACAAGATAGCCCATGAAAAATTACCTAGGGTTGTGCAAACTTCAAGCCCCACCCACCTACTATAAGGCTTTCTGGCACCGAAAAAGGTGTGTGTTTGAAATAACCAAAAATTGGACAAAATTGCTGTATTTTGAAAGGCCGGTAGCTCCAAGAGACCTACAAATTTATGCCAGAGCTACCAAATTTGGAAAATCAAGAAGTTGAGTCTCCCTACTGCTCATATTCCGGGCCTAGTAATACTGTTGTTATACTAAGCCGAAAATAATACCACTGAGGTCGAGTGATCAAATTTCAGACACCAATTTCACTGTTTTTGCTGGATTTAGGCAGCTACTGGAGAGGCAAACAAGTTTTGTGTAAATATTATACATGTAGAACTTCTTATTGTTAGTTTCTGTATGCAGTTTAATGCTGCTTTGCCCGATATTTTGCCAGCTGTCCATATAGTTTCCAAGACACACCCATATTATCAGTATGGTCTGCAGGCACAATCATGTATATTAATTTTATGGCCTACCGACATGAAAATGGTCACAGCAACTTCAAATTGCATACAGAAGCTAACAATAAGCTGTTCTACGTGTATATCTACTCAAAACTCGCTTGCCTCTCCAGTAGCTGCTTAAATGCAATCATTCACTAGTCATTGTTTACTATGCACTAAAAAGAACCTCAGGTTTGCCCATTGTTTATGTTGCACCCACATGAATTTTGTGTCTTGATACATGCTGTTCATCTTTATAGTTAGCATAAAAACTATTCATGTGCATTCACTGAGCTGTGTTTATGCATGCTGTTTTTTGGTTGTTTTTTTATTTTTTATTTTTTATTGTTTGAAGTCTTAGATCCACCCATATTGGGTGAATGGGACGGTCTATTAATACATGTTGTACTATCTAACCACATGCTAGTCTTATCGAGATAGACCCTTTTTTCTACCCCTAACAACCACTTCCTATCCCTATCTCCTTGCCTGCATGTTCAGTGAAGCTAAATATAAATATAGCTATAGTACAGCTGTCATCCTCTTCTTTGATCGAATCTGTCTTCTCTCCAGACATGTCATCCAAGAGTGTCCCCTCCAAGTCGGGTGAGTCCAGTGTCCCTCCCTCCCCCTCTCTCCCTCGTCCTCTGGTGGTGGCCGGTCCATCAGGATCTGGAAAGAGTACTCTTCTTCGTAAACTCTTCCAACAGTATCCTGACCGATTCGGATTCAGTGTTTCACGTGAGTCAAATCTTTGTCTTTTATAAAATTAATTGTCCTCCCAACCTTACAATCGGGTAATAATTGGAAATGATTAGCGGTATCTTCAGTGACTATTATCATGCAGACAGCATCAGTGTCAGTGTACGTAAAACCCACAGCCTATATAGCTATACAAGATCAAAATATTGTCTACTTATTGTGAAGAAATCATGATTGTGCCACCGTAATCCAAATTTGTGTATACGGTTTCATTATATCTCCTGAGCTCTGTCTATGTACATGCAGTTGCCTGTAGAAATTATTTCTCATCATGGTGGTTCTTCAGCAAGATCAAACCATCGTAGAAGATCTCACAAAATGTTCCACAGACTAGCTTTTATTGATTAGTGTTTCTTGTTCTAAGACCTATAACAGTTACGGTAACTTAAATTCATATTATTATCATTGTCTTCAGTCTAGAGTTTGGCCTGCATGAGCAATGACATCTTGAACACTCTTCGTTACAATATGTGATACAAACTGTCAGCTAGGGCCAATTATAGTCTATCTGAATTGACTTCTAAACTTGCTCTATAGCTATATATAGGAGGCTGGATAGTGGGTAGAAATTCATTATTTATCGAAAATCATTATTCATCATTGACAGTATACATATAAGTCCATGGAGCTATACATGTATCCAATCAAATTGTTTTACAATGAGATCATCAGGGGGAGTAAGTCTAAATGTATTTATAGTTGGTCATGTGTATCATCTAGGAATGCCTATAAATACTGCAAACTAGTACTCAATTTTAGATTCAGCCCAACTAACTCATGTAGGTGTGGCTGGGTGTAGGTACCAAGTTTTGAAGTAAAATGTAGTACTACACTTAGTTTACTAGGTCTAGATAGAGACCGTGAAAACCATGGCGGTAACCAATATACCACATGGTGGCGGTGGACAAGTTGTGATCGTAATAAAATTATTATAGAGTAGTTTTGTATTGTCTCAATCACAAGCTACCTAAAATAAAGTTACATAGCAGTTTGTGTAGAGTGGCAAGTAGCTTCAGTGCATTGTTTCGGTAGGATTGGTCTTTACAAAAGTTGAGAACGAGTTACTGACTGTGCACATACATCTACGTCTGTGATTATTGTGTAGGGGTAACCCAACTGATCTATTAAGTGATTATTCAGGTAAGTCATTAAGGAGGAAAGTTTATGTAACCAATTCTTGAAGTTAAAGTAGTATTAGGGACTATTTATACTTGTGTACATGAGTCAATAGCTACATAATGCATATAATAATAATTGAGAAAGAAACAATACATGTAGCAAATGGCAATTATGCAATGTTAGCTTTGCAATTACAATAAATTCTTGTACCTTCCTGCTCTGAGGATCAGTTTCATACTTTGTTATAATATTCGGATGTACGTGGCCCGCGATGATTGTACAGATAGTTAGACCAAGTCATTTGAGTATTAGTACTAGATCTGTCAAATTGTGGAAGCCTTTTGAGACTAGAGTAGTTTGATCCTTCTTTAGTGGCTAGTGTCCACTTGTTGTTATCTGAACCTGGAATTGCCAGCTCAATATTGCTATGAATGTGCTGTATATCTGTTGTGAGAGGTAGCAATAACTTAGATGAGGCCTGATCTTCCTCAACTTGTTGGTGGGGTTTTTCGGTTTGTTTTCCAGCAGATTGAGGGAAAAAAATCCTCACAACTGAGCAAATCAAATAGCTGATGCCACCACAGCATGCATCTATTGCTTGGGTAATAGCTGGATATAGATAATTTGTGCATATGCATGTGTGTACAGGCTAGTCAGTATTGTTATTATTGACAGTTTTGCAAGTTGTAACCTGACTATACTAGTAATCATATTCATTTACTGTGAATAACTATGATATGGATGATGTAGCAGGTATCTAGAGCCCACCTGCAGGGACTGGCCTTTTCAATGATGTAATCTTATATATCTATACATAGCTATGATCCACATGACATGCTATTTATAGCCTACATAATTTTTTATGGGGTTACATCATTATTATTTTGCCATCCTGATGGCATTGTCAAAATATTTACACCTTAAATCGCATCCTAGTCTGAAAATACACTTACAAACACATAAAGTAAACCTATCTTCAACTGTTCTAAGGCAGGTAGTCAGTTTTTATTCAAAAATTTGCTAATTTCATGTCATTTTGGTACTGATCTAACCTTTATAAATCCTCATGGTTCTGTATAGTTCTTTGGTATGCTTAACTTATGTCCAAAACAAGATCAGTATCTTGTAGAACTGGTGGAACTTGCTTCCTTTAGAGTTTCTGAAGGATTTTCTCTTCAAAACTAGCTATTACAGCTAACTTCATTCATCAACAAGCACACTGACGGACTCCGTTCCTTTAGTGCTAGTTATAATCACACACGTGATCTAATTATTTTGATAAGTCCAGCCTACATTTAATGTTTTTGTGGGGTGTGCATATTGCGTGAATGTATGTAGCTTTATTCTATACTATTGTGCATTCATTGAGCCATGTAATATGAACCTTCTGCATATAAACATCAACTTGGAATTGGAGGGGTGAATATTTTGCCAAAGAAAATATAGACACATACTCATTCACACATATGCACACACTACTAGACTCTCCAGACATTTATGTGGGCATCTCAGAGGGCTATGCAGCAATGGATGGTATACAGATGTCGTCTAACTAGTCAGAGGCTGAGTATATAGATGTGATGGTTGATCTCCTATTATACGAATAATAATACTGTTATGGTAAGTTTTAGTATGACTTGTGTGTGTATGCATGCATGATGCATTGAGTAAAGAACAATTTGAGAAACGTAAACAAGTAGTACTTGACTGTCTGGATGAACTGGCAAGTAAGTAGCTAATATGCATGATAGCCTGTGTACATGTGTCTTAGCAGATCGTTGTCAAGTACGTCAGTTTCTAGGTTGGGATACTTTCCTCTCTCCATGTTTCACTCTATTATGAAAAGAGCTTTCAAACAATACAGAATTTCTACCGTATATAGCTGGAAATATTGATGGTCAAAAATTTGACAGTTTGCTCCACAAAACTTAAAATATAAATATTGACGAATTTAAATTTGATGATTTGAACTTTGACTGTCAAACCGTTAAATAAAAATCCCTATCAATATTACCAGCTATACGGTTTGCTTTTTCTGATTGGGCCTGGGTCAATAGTATGATTGTATCAAAAATTAAATTGATATCGTTTAAAGCTTTCTTTGTGCTGTTTGCAATGGTACTAATCCCATGCAGCTTTTCTAGCTAAACTAGCCTCATACCCGGGCGGCCCCGCCACTCCTAGTTTGCTGTGTCGCACGCAGAAATATGGAAGTGGCCTGGGTGCGAGGTTAGGCTAGACAGCATTACAGGTTGGCATTACATGTAGGACATTATAAAGTTACTGACTCAAAAGAACATAATTATACTGTAGAATTGCTGCCATGCCTGACTGAGGTCAGGCATCATGTTGACTGTTCTATTGTCTTGTGTTCCTGTGACTGAAATGGATTGATCACTATAGGCATGCCTGCATGTACCTGTATGCTATAGCCTCATCCCCAGCCTCCCCTTGAAAAGGAAGGAGGGAGAGGTCTGGGGATTTTTCAAGGAGGGAGGGGCCTGGGAATGAGGCTACTATATACCTGTATGTTGAGTCGGCAATTTTATAGACACTCTGATGTTGTTATATACCTTCTCAGTGTCACAAACACACACATACACACATGCACACATGCACACAGTTCACACACGTACACATACATGCACACATGCACACATACAGCTCATGTACAGACACACACATACACACACATGCTCATAGAATGAAAGCGTCTGGTGAAGCTCTTTCTCTATTTGATCTGATTGCATGAGCTTCAGAAGAGTTTGTTGGTTATGGCTAGGTGTATCAGTCTTTATTAAGGAAATTTGCTGTCTACTGCCAGTCTGGTGTGCATCAATTAGAAACTTACTGAGCCTGGTTGTGACGTACAAGCATTCAGGTACTATATGTGTAACAGTATGTGACCTGTGTGTGTGCATGTGTGTGTGCAGAGGAAGTCTGACATCCACAGGCCAATGCAGGCCATTTCTTAATTAAAAGGTCACGTGATTACTGCTTTTATGCCTTGAAAAAGCCAGGAATCCTCTCTCCTCTTTCTTTGTCGGAATTATAGCTGCTAAAAGTTATGATAAATCAGAGAAAAAGCCAGTGAGCTATGTGACCAGGAAACAATAGCACATGATCTCATTAATATTGCCGCGAATAACCTGCAGTGGCCCAGGGATACATGGTGAGTCCGGATGTTGAACATCCTCTGGTGTGTGTGTGTGTGTGTGTGTGTGTGTGTTCAGTGACAGTCATGTGATGTCACATGCATGGGGATAGTGTGACTCTAACTCTGATTGAGCATCATTTATATAGCAGCTAGCTGGCCTGTTCTCTGTCCTAGTGTATACTTTCAGTACTGTACTATATGATCTCTCACTGCTCTCCTTCTGCTCTTCTCTCTCTCTCTCTCTCTCAGTGAAAGATCAGAGGAGAGAGCCTGGGTACGAGGCTATCTCTGCATCCACTGTGCTAATTTGTGGTCAATGTCCTAATGATGATAGTGATTAAGAAACAGTTGGAGCTGCATGTAGAAACAGAAGGACTCCAAGATAAGCACACACTGTGACAGCTTTACATAAATTTTTAATTTGTCTGGACCAGGTGTGTGTACAAAAATCATGGTATGGTATGTATACATAGTATATTATGTAATTATACAGTTTTGTAAAAATAAATCCTCAGTATATGTATTATTATAATAATTCAAAATCTATTGCTCATAATTTATTATGCGTCCTGTCCTATTCCCTATAATAAAGCACGATTGTTTATACTCTTGAATAATGTATGATCAATAGACATCAGCTATCTCAACACTTTTTGTATGGGAACCACTTTCAAATCCACCAATCACTATCAGTTGGTGAGTGGTCCCCACAAAAACTACGTAACACAAATGCCTAGCCACAGTTATGTGACTTATGATAGCCCAAGATTGGGTATTAGCATCGTACTTGTAAACTGCTGTTGTATCTTTACCATCTTTATCTGACCCACCGATTGATACCAATGCTTCGTTGACTGTGGTACATGTGGACCCATGAACTGGAGTATCAACATCAGACTGCCATACTTCCAAACGTTTCAAACGTTTAGCCTTGGATACCAATTCTGAACTACTTTTACATGACTGGAGTAGTTCTGCTAGTGAGCACGATAAAAGTTCTTGACATACTCCTCGACCTTTACTCCCTCCCAGCATGTAGAGGTGCCCACTAACAATCGTTGCTGATCCCCTTCCAAATGAGTGAGGGAGGCTGGCAGCTGTGGACCAGACAAGGGTGTCTGTATTGAGTATTTCAACTGCTGTTATGTTCAAACTACGATCATTTGCACCCCCAGCAACCACAAGATTGTTTTGATATGAGATGGCTATAGCGAAACGACGATCTGTAGGCATGGGTGGGAACTGCTCCACCCACTTTCCATCTTCTGTGAGGGAAACGAGCTTGTTTGTAGTGGAATGATCAGATGTAAGGTACCCACCAACCATTGTGAGTAGATCTTTTACGATGGCTAAGCTACCATATTCCTGTGGACACTCAGGAAGATTGTTCCATCTTCTTGAAGAGGAATCATAGGAATAAATCTTACTACCTGAACTGAAGTAAGCCACATTGCCTGCCACCACTGATGATCCTCTCTCACTAGGGAATGGTGTCTTTCCACCATCTCTCCATTGTAATACAATATCTTGTGGTGGCTCTGGCAGTTGTCCTTTGAGTCTTTCATAGTGCTTGCGAAGCTCTTGGTTCTGTCGTTGAAGTTGTTGGTTGGCCTCTTGGAATTGTGCTGTAACTTTCTCATTGTCTACCAGTTTCTGGTTCAGTTCCTGGAGTTGCATAATTTTCAAGTCTTTCATTTTCTTTAGTTTTGGCTGCTAACTCTTGATCTTTTGTTACTATCTGTTGATCTTTCTCTTCAACTTGTCTGGCTAGTTCATCCATCATGATCTTCAATTTGAACTATAAAATTATTATCTGAGGAACGCCCCTTCAACTTCACGATAGGCATTTAGGGGAATTCCCAGATTCACTTTATTAAACATAACCCTTTATAATTTTGCCAACTACATCATTCCAGTTGCATAATTTGGCAAGTGGATTGTTAAATTTTTTTGTGTATAGTTGAGTCATGTACTAAAAATTATGGCTCTCAACATCTGTGTGGTGTGCCTGTTTCTACTAACGATCCCTCTTTGTTTCTGCCGTGGGGGTGAGTGTTTGGTCTTTGTTACTGAAAACTTATGTGTATGGTGACTGAGTACAGTGACCGACTATCTACAGTTTGATAGTCTGTGGTGTATGCATATCCTTTAGTGTGTGTCACAGTATCACAGTGTGTCATTTGTGATGAATTGATATCCTGCTAGCTGAGTTCATTGTTAATTTAGCTTGAGAATTTCATTGTGTGATTGATACAATACTATGATATTTCATATCATACAGATGACTGTCACTCGAGCGACTTAAGACTTGTTGGAGGCAGTGCCGATTGTGAGGGAAGAGTTGAGTTCTGTCACAATGGCGATTGGAGTACCATCTGTGACAATGGCTGGGATGACAATGATGCTAGAGTAGTGTGTCGACAACTCGGATACTCGACTGAAGGTATCTTGTAAGCATAAAAGTCCAGCATACAATGTTTGCATGTTAGGCCCAGTTTACACAAAAATACCCAAAACGCAAACTGGAAATGCAACGATAGTAAATGCTCTTCCAAGTCAAGAGTTTTGAAAACAATATGTATTGCTCATGGTTTAAATAGCAAAAATACAACTGAGAACGAAATTGCTACTTCTTGTCTTCAACAGTGATTCTTTTTTGTGAATTTTTTGCTGATTCAGAAGTTATCACGTGCGCACCATACTGATTAGTCTCGTGGGCCAGACATTCTGGGAGAGGGGAAAAGGAATGTCTGGTAACTGTTGACCACTTTTCGTGTGCAATCGCAGAATGTTGCGACTGCCAATCAGATTTCAGTATTTTGTAATTTCGAATTTAATGAGGTAAAGTTTCCCGCCAAGTCTAAACCCAACCAATCAGATTGTTCTTGTCATGTGAGACCATAGCGCTGTACAATCATCGTCCACGAATAGTCCACGTTTGCAAGCTTTGTAAGACAAAACTTTAGCCTTTTTGTGTGTAGAAGATGGCTCAAACCCATGATTACTTCACACTGGAGTACACTAAGAAGAAAGCTGCCGCTAAACTCAAGTCTTCTGGTCAAGAAAATTTTAATTCACGTGACAGGATGCTCTTACGTCACGCTAATGAAATTCCGATTGCACACGGAAAGTGGCCTACAGTTACCAGACGTTCCTTTTCCCCCTCTCGGAACGTCTGGCTCACAAGACTACATGCTGATGCAGTATGAAGTAGTGCACTGGAAAATGTATTTGTGTCTAAATCACACTTGTTTTCCAAGACAAAACAAAACTGCTTCCATGTAAACTGAAGCCTTGTGTGCTGTACTAGTTATCAAACTAAATCATACTTACGATTGATTACATTGACATGCAGGAGCTACATCCTATTCTGGTGCTCATTTTGGGCAGGGAAGTGNAGCTATGCAATGAGTCAGTAAATACTCGATCATCACGGACATGTAAATATCCTTAAGCTTCTTGCTGTAACTCAGACATACACAACAAAAGTTACAAAAGTCTATAGCTATACCTTCACCACAACTGACGCCAGCATCCTCACCATGACCACAATCACTAGTTCCATAATCATAGTAATAGCCGATGCAGGACTCAGATATTAATGAATATTCATCTCCATCACAGTCCACGTCATCCAGCCATATTGGTCCACTACCTTGACCAAAGTAGGCTCTAGAGTAGGCTTTAGCTCCTGTATTCAAACAATCGTGTAAAAGACATGTATACACATACTGCAATTTAATTGTCTGCATGCATCACACATGGTGATGTTGCATGTTATAACATAACAATAGCACATGATTATGTGTACATACAATCTCTCTATAATTATAACATCAAGAAAAAGTATATATACTTTTAGTAGAGTATCTTAGTTTTCGACACACTACTCGAGCATCATCATCATCCCATTGATCATCACAGACGGTGCCCCACTGGTTCTTATGACAGATCTCAAGTCTTCCTTCGGTCTCAGTACTTCCTCCAACAAGTCTCAGTTGACCGGAAGAATAGCAGCTGGATGTTGAGGGGGCAGCTGTATCTATAAATATACGGCACATGTAAAGGATCAATTGCAGCAAGCATGCATGTCTCCACAGCAGCTGCATGGGCTCAGAAGCGATTGAGAGGCTGTATATCATAACTACCAGAAAATTTTAGCAAACATGTAGCTGAGGATCCAGTATTACTTAACCAGAATACTACACTCTGTACTCTCAGACTGCTATTGAGCTAGCCCAATTTTTCGTTTTGACGACCCCTTACCTACAACACACCTAATTATTATTTCGCCTATGGATGTGGGGACCCAGGTTTATCCTTCTGGAACATTGGAAGTTTTCCATGGACTCTAGAATTCTAAATGCATGATGAATCTTTCTAAATACTGAGGCAGATCTTCTCTATGTTCATGAAGGTCTTCAACTCTGCATCAAGGGGTGGTCACGACCATACCCGCTGTACTAACACCCGCGACCGGGATCAAGATGCGATCAAGGGGTCAAAGCAACAAAAATTGGCCCCATCAAGGGTCAAGAAAGCTCTACTGCTCGCTTTCGATCAACGGTCAAAGGTCATCGACTGCAAATAGCACGTTTTAGGGGGTCAAAGTTCAAATTTATCACGATCAAGGCCTTCCAAAGTGGTGAAATCAAGGGTCAAAGCCTAAAAATTGGACGGATCAAATTTTGATCCCAGTCGCGGGTGTTAGTACAGTGGGTATGGTCGTGACCACCCCTTGTGCATGCTACCAAAATTCCTCACTATTCCGAAATTCCCTCTTAGTAACTGGAATACATACAAATTTCTATAATTTTAATAGATGTCAACCCATAGGCAGAAACTGCCAGGCAATTTCTCTAAGAGTCTCCCTTCTTCCAGCCTTGTTCAGTTGTTCCCATCTTCACAAATTGTTATGTAGCTAATACTGAGTGAGCAAACTACGTACGTATCTACATCAAACTTACAAGGGACTCCGGCAAGTATCCATCCAATCAGGCACACAACTACTGCCATGTTGTGACTGTCAGTCACATAGACCACTCCAGTGAATCCCTCTAGGAAACGTGACCGCAATGTAGTGTTAGCCCTATATTATCTATGGTTGTACATTGTGGAAATGTTACG
This sequence comes from Tethya wilhelma, assembly GCA_964030475.1. NCBI lineage: Eukaryota > Metazoa > Porifera > Demospongiae > Tethyida > Tethyidae > Tethya > Tethya wilhelma. Next base: position 24,562,033 of record CAXIPT010000001.1, read on the forward strand.
GGTACGCATGCGCAAAATAATTTTTAATCGCGCAAAAACAATGCACTTGATCTAGGAGGCGTGTCCACAACTATTGAGGGCGTTCCTGCGGCAAATGGCTCACCACTCCTTTCGCTACAGAAACTTTACCATTCTAAAAGATCAGACTCTTGGTCATGGTTCCTATGGAGCTGTCTACAAGGCTAAATGTGACCAGCTAACGTGTGCTGCTAAAGTTCTACACCCCACCATTGTGGACTCCTATGACCCTGGATCTGAGAGGATTCTACAAAGGTTTCAACAAGAATGTGACTTTCTCAACCAAATACGTCATCCCCATATAGTGCAATATCTTGGCGTGTGTAGGGACCCTGATTCCAACCTACCAGCACTCTTGATAGAACTGCTAGATGGTAGTTTGACCAAAATGCTCGAACAATCACCACACCCGATCTCCTACCACATTCAGGTGGACCTCTGCCACCACATAGCACTAGCCATTGCCTACCTCCACTCCAATGGAATCATTCATCGTGACTTGTCTGGAAACAACGTGCTGGTTATCGCTGGAAGATTAGCCAAAGTGACTGATTTTGGAATGTCAAGAATAGTCGGTACTCAGTACCACTTAACACCACTTACCCTTTGTCCAGGGACACTGGCATACATGTCTCCAGAGTCACTTAAAGAACCACCACGATACACTGAGAAGCTGGACGTTTTTTCACAAGGTGTGATTATGATCCAGGTGTGTACACGGCAGTTTCCAGACCCTGGACCTCCAGTGAAAGAAATCGAAGATTCTCGATATCCAATGGGAATGGTACAAGTAGTAGTTCCTGAGAGAGAACGTAGAAAGAATCACATTGATTTGATCGATCCGACCCACCCTCTGCTTCCCATTGCTCTGGCTTGTCTGGAGTACAGAGAGAGAGACAGACCTTCAGCTGAAAAGCTTTGTCAGAGGCTAGCTGAACTGAAGGAGAACCAGGAGTACATTGAGAGCAGTCAAAGCATGGCTCCAGCTACTCCTGAAGTGGATGGAATACTACAACAAGAACAAGATGAACTAGTCAGACAAGTTGAAGAAAAAGATTGCCAGCTTGCTGCCAAAGATCAACAAATAGAAATAAAAGATCAACAAATAGATACTAAGGTTTTAGAAAATCAAAGACTTGAAATGCAAATTCAAGAACTGAATCGGAGATTAGTAGACAATGAGCAAGTCGTAGCACATTTCCGAGAGACCAACCAACAGCTTCAACGAAACATTCAAGACTTACAAAAAATGGTACCAGAACTACCTAAGGATATTGTGTTACAATGTAGAGATGGTGGAAAAGCCCCATTTTGTGACCTAAGAAGATCATCAGTGGTGGACGTCAATGTTGCTTATTTTTCTTCGGGTAATGAGATCTATTCCTATGACTCATTCTCAAGAATATGGAACAATCTACCCGAGTGTCCTCAGAGAAGTGGTAGTCTGGCTGTAGTCAAGGGCCTCCTCACAATGGTTGGTGGGGAACAGACATCAGCAAATTACAAAAAAGCAACCATTACAAACAAGCTTGTTTCCCTTATTGAAGACAGAAAGTGGGTGGAGCAGTACCCACCCATGCCCACAGGCCGTAGTAACAGTACAGCCAATACATATCAAAATTATCTCATTGTCGCTGGAGGCACATCAACAGGTTTGACAATTGACAATATGGACACAGTAGAAGTACTCAATACAGACACCCTTGTCTGGTCCACAGCTGCCAGCCTGCCTCATCCATTTGGAAGAGGGTCAGCAACTATTGCTAGTGGCCGCCTCTACATGCTAGGTGGGAGTAACAGAAATGGTAGTTGTCAATCAGTATTTTCATGTTCACTAGTAGAACTATTTCTGAATCAGTCAACATCGTACCAAAGACATTTAGTGGGATCGATTAAACTATGGCAGTGTGAAACTGATATCCCAGTGTATTGGTCCACATGTGCAACAGTCCATGGACAGTTAGTATCAGTCGGTGGATCAGACGTGCATGGTAGAGAAACAACAGCAATTTATACATATGATCCTAACACCCGATCTTGGACATGCATTGGTGACATTACAGTTTCTAGGCGTTTGTGTTACATAGTAGCTTTTAACGTGAATCATCAGCGACTGATGGTGGTTGGTGGGAGATCAGTAGGTGGAAAGTATTCCGAATGTGTCGAGTTTGCAGAGTACTAGATGACAGAACTTGAGTTACCATAATTTTATTATGATGACTCATGCATAATGTTTTTGAAGACATAAATATTGTGTGGACAAAAGCTGCAGACTGAAACATTCCAATGAGGGGGCGTGTCTGCAAATAGTCTGTTGAATGAAACAGCTAAAGGATACTTTTAGTTATTTGTATATCTTCACCGTAACAGTAGTAGAATTTACTCTACTAACAACTATACTTCCTTCATGATAATTTAATCTCACTTGTAAGCAGAAATTCTCTGATAATAGCTATTATAACTCCCACTACCGTAGTACTCCAGACAAAATGACACACAAAATTAACCAATCACCAAATACCATAGTACACTTGGATTCAAAAGGACGTCATAATTATACAGGGCTAAAAATTGAAAATTAAAAAAAATGACGTCTCCTAGTTTAGTCACAAGATATTGAATTATTCTATAGATCTATATAAGTTAACATATTCAAGCTATAGCTATATGAGTATTGTGAGGAACAAGAACCACTATTCAAGCTAAGCTTATCGATCTACAATAAAAAAGGACTATTGAAACACTGATTTGATAAAAATCCAAGCTGGCACTGAGAAGCTACAGGGAATATTTGAAATGTAAGGATTTGCATGTGTTGATTATTGTAACACACATGATATGTGATTTTTAACAGAAATTTACCAACAATAACTACCGTATAGTGGGAAAGTTTCATGGTGTCAAACTTTCGCAGATGTCTCTATATAGTTAAACATTTTTGTGGTTTAACTTTCGCGGATGCCAGAGCTGTGCCAAGCCCATACATAAATATGTTACCATAGATAATATATTATATCTATGATGTTACGGAGAATTTCGCGGATGGATCATGATCTGCGAAAACCGCGAAATTAACTTAAACCTTACAAAACTTTCGTGCTATACGGTCTCACTATATGCACACGCATGTGTGACAGTACGGCACACACACACACACACACACACACACACACAAAACAGTGACAGCACTATAAGAGAAGTGTCAATATTGATTTTATGAAAATGTCCCAACTGACTATCCTAATTCTAGCTCTAGCAAGGCTAGTTTCATTGGTATCAGCTCAAACCTACTTTATCAGTGCCACATGTCTAAAGGAGACCACACCCACTAACCACACCCCACTAAATCAGAGCACGACTTGCTTAACTCTTACTCAGTATGCCCAGCTTTGGTCACAACCAGCTTCTCCATATACAATTGACTCAAACATCACCCTCATCTTCGAGCCTGGTCATCACACTCTTGGTTCTCCTCTTCAGATACAACATGTCAACAATCTGGTATTAAGAGTTGCACCTACAAACTCCTCTCTAACTTCTTCTGCTATTATCACATGTATGAATTCCTCAGGCTTTGATTTTGGGAACATATCTGAGGTCACTGTTACTTGTCTTGTGTTCAGTCAATGCCATGAGAACTCTGTGAGATCAGTAGATCAATTGAAGATAGAGGAATGCCAATTAGAAAACAGGAATGGACTGGAACTAAATAATGTCATGAATGCAATTCTTGAGGGGAGCTCCTTTAATTCTCTCACTGCATTTTCCACCAATAGCACTAAGTTAAACCTCAAAAGTAACAACACTGTGTCTGAAATATCATCTGAAAAAGTTCATGTGTGTTTTTGCACAGACAACCAAGTTGAGTCGAACTGCGAAAGTCCTTCACCATCTTATGAAGTAAAAAAAGGTGAGACCTTTAGGATATCACTAGTCGTTGTAGATCAAGATAGAAATCCAATTATATCTTCCATAAAGGCAAATTTATCCTCAGACATTCGTGGACTTGCTAAAGGACAGATCGTACAGAGAACTACTTCAAATTGTACAGAGTTGAACGTCACCATTATCTCCCCACATGATTCAGAACAGTTGGTGCTGTACACAGAGGATCCATGCAGTGATAATACTGTTTTCCTTACATGTATAAATGTGACATTTCTTCCTTGCGATTGTCCAATCGGGTTTGCTAGAATTGAAGACACATCCGATTGTAGTTGTGAATGTGATCCTTGCCTCTCTGACTACATAATGGGGTGTTCTATTAGTAACTCATCAATTCTAAGAAAAAATGGTGTCTGGATAAATTACGTTAATGAAACTGATGATGACATTGAGTGTCCATATCTGATTCACCCTCAATGTCCATTTGACTACTGCCATCCATTTCCAGTCTGGATTAACCTCAACACACCTAATGGTTCCGATGCACAGTGTGCTTTCAACCGTAGTGGCAAGCTTTGTGGATCTTGTAAGGATGGTCTCAGTCTCACCCATACTACCAGTTCATGCCGAAAATGCTCCAACAACTGGCTAGCACTACTCATTGTCTATGCTATAGTTGGCATAGTAGTTGTTGCTTTGTTTCTTGTGTGCAATCTGACCGTAGCTGTCGGAACAATCCATGGTCCAGCGTTTTATATCTACGTCATTGGAACAAATCGTGAATTATTTTTTTTCTCCGCTAGTGAATCACAAAATTTCTTTTTCTTCTGTACAGCATGGTTCACGCATTACTCTGGTATTGTGACCTGTTTGTTTGATGGAATGGACAGCTATACTGCAACATGGCGAGACTTAGTTGTTCCAGTTTACAACATAGTTTTGATTACCGTTATGATCATTAGCAGCAAATATTCCACAAAAATAGCCAGGCTACTAACTGGTAAAAATCCAGTGGCAACATTAGCTACTGTGATTCTATTTTCCTACAACGCTGTGATTAATCCATTCCTCTTTGCAATCCTTGAGTATCCTGATGGTTCACAGCAGACAGTGTGGCTGTTTGATGCTAATGTACAGTACTTGAAAGGGAAGCATATTTTCTTGTTTCTTCCAGCGCTCGTACTTATGTTAGTGTTTGTTATACATATATTTCTCCTCTTCTCTTATCCGTGGCTTCTACATTGTCCAAACAAGAGAGCTTTGAAATGGATCAAACATGCAAAATTTTATCCTTTCATGGATGCTTACTATGCACCTTACAATCTCAAACATCGCTACTGGGGTGGATTACTAGTTTTGATAATAATAATTTTCGCTATTGATTCTAGCTTCAATATAAGTCCTGAAATAAACATCCTGTTAATCATCTGCACTCTAGCTTCTCTCTTGCTATTAAAACTCCTACTGCAAGGGAAAATCTACAAATTGTGGCAAATAGATGTACTGGAGACATCATTCATATTCAACCTTCTAATCTTCTCTTCTGGTTCTCTCTACATCAGAGCAGCTGGTGTGGGAAATCAAGAGGCTCTTGCCTACACTTCAACCAGCATTGCTTTCATCACTTTCCTAGGCATCTTGATCTATCACATGTATGCCTTTGCACTTCCAAAGAAAGTGAGAAACAAACTCGATCACTTCATCCACAAACTCAAACTATGGTTCACCAAAAAAGAGCATACAGACCATGAAATCATTCACGTTCCTCCTCCTGTAGTCACATACAGTGTGGTGGACCCTGTACCAACTGAACAACAACTACTAAATATGGAGGAGGCTCAACATGAGAGAGAAGCAGCCATGACACAAGAGAATGAAACAGTCACTAGTAACCAACCATCTTCAGCTTTCTTACATGTAAATGAAGAAATCACATACGTTGAAAACAATTCCTCAAGCAAACACATTGCTAAATCTGACAAGGAGCTTGATACTGAAAAAGGAATGGACAGGGATAGACAACAAAAAGAAACTGTTAACATTGAACTTGAGCCAAAACCTTTGATATCCATTGGTATTGATCTCAAGCATAATATTCGAGACAGTGATGAGTTTGGAATCGAGAGAGAAACCGAAATAAATGACTTCCTTGCAGTAACATAGATGAATGCATCACTGCATGCTAGAAAAATATACAGTTTTTTTCCATCTACTACTAATAGATATAAATGGAAACTTGCAGACAATAATTAAATCTTGGTATCTTTAATTTGTACATAGAAACATATTACATGTATGTATAGTTTTTCAAACTGATGCAATAATAATTTCACATATAATAAGCTAGCTTTGATATATACGGGTTAAACCGCTAAAAATGCAGCATGTTGGTATACTTCCATGCAAGCATACTTAATATACATATGCAGATTCACCACTGATTTGGGCTCTTATTTCTACAGCAGGCTGACATTTTATAGTTTGTTGTTGAAAGGTAACATCTGTACACAGTAATTATTATAGCTCAAATGTAGCAACAAACAGTCACATATAGGGTAACCTTTGTCATTAAACATGTAATGATAATTATCCCAGCTAACACACATGTATATACGCATTATTATCATGTTACATAATGATCTATAAGCAGAGAACATCAAATAGATGCATGACCAAGGTAAGCATTATTAATTTTATATGGAACACAACTTTAATTACACAAGGAAACTATATAAAAACATAAGCAAAGAACATTTAATTCATTAAAATTTTGTGGTGATTTGTATATGAAGCAGCAACAGCTCATTGCATGTGCATCACATGACCAATAAAATTCACTCAAGTGCACCATCATCTTAGGTGCTTTATAGCCATACTATCACTGGGGTAGATATAGCTAATTGTATGGGGGAAACACAGCTTTGTTCCATCACACTCCTAACATTATTACTGCATGAGTTACTTGAAAAAGAGTTGTTTCTGAGAGAGCAGTGTCTCATTCAAGTCAGTGATCTCCTCAGTTCCTTCCGACTCACTCACTAGCAGTTTCACCTCAGGAAGANAGGGTGTAAGAAGTCTCAAGAAGACAGACCTGGAACCATTCTATGTGTTGATCAAGCCGCCATCAATGAAGACCCTTGAGGAGAGACTCAGAGCTAGGAAGACTGAGACCGAGGACAGCTTGCAGAAGAGACTCACCGTTGCTAAGGAAGAGCTAGACTATGGTGGGCTCTAAATATAGATCTATTAATTTTACAAAAATTAAATAACTAACCATAATAATTATGACATTATCATACAGGTGATAAGCCTGGTGTGTTTGACCACGTTGTGGTGAATGACACAGTTGATACAGCTTACAAAGATTTTCATGACTATGTGGAGCAGGTAAATTAATTGCATGAGGACATGCAAATTAAATAGCTAGTGCACTGCACATAGTACACATGCCACTCACAACCCTTGATCCCTCTCAAGCCTATAATGGACTATGCACGAGATATAGTCCATAGTGAGCTAGCCTATAGACCCCCCCCCCCCTAGCTCTCTATGGAGGTGTGTACATGTAATGCATGTGCATGCAGGGAAGCTGGGTCTATAGTCTCAATCACTGACTATAATATTTTTATGAGACCATGCACATGTGCATGCTATTACAGTACAGATAAATGTACAGCATGCACCTATATACAGTAGAACCTCGATTATCCGAACACCTCGGGGCACAGCCTAACTTCAAGCGTTCGGAAAACTGAATTTGTTCGGATAACTGAAGCGATAAAATTACGCTTGTTTTTACCACTCTAACAGTAGCCACGATAGTTTTACTAGCTCTTTAGCATCTCAGAACACTAGTAGATTGTATTTTTCTTCGATCAAACTTGAATAATAGCAACCGCGTGCACGATTACGTAAACCTAAAGCTCGAAAAGAGGGCGGAGTCCGTTCAGATTTGTTCTAATTAACCGAAATTTGGTCTTCCAGCTCTGTTCGGATAATCGAGAGTTCGGATAAGCGAGGTTCGGATAATCGAGGTTCTACTGTATAGCCTCATTTGCCCGGGTTCCTCCCATATGCTGGCTCTTCAATTAAGTTACACATGTGTTGAAAAGTGGGAAGATCATTTGGTTAATTGCATGGGAATGATCATTCATTATTATCTCTTTGATATTGCAATAGGCGTACACAAGCAAAGATTATAGAGGGAGGATTATGTGCATAATAAGTTTCACTTTTTATGATTTTACAGAATAATAAGTTTAATCATTAAAATTAAATTTTATCCTCTCACACTTGCACACAGAGTGTTGATACAAAGGGTCAAAGCTAACTTGTATAAACTTCATAGCTATTGAACAATGAACAAGATAGTTATTATTACATGTGATAGCCCAGACTCCATGGATTATATGACAACACCTATCAGATTGTATAATCTTATTTCATTTCAAAAAAATTTAATTAATAATTTTTGTAACTATTAAGTTAGTAACAGTCATAATATGTTACTCAGCGTAAGTTGTGAAGATCCTCCAACGAGAAGCGCTAGCTAAAAGATGCATGCATGTTTCAATATTACTTATCCAATTATAGGAATTGTTATTGTTACGTAAGACAATGTCAGTGAGTAGGGATGGACTCTGACCCCTCATCCTGATCAGTGCGTGCTCTCTTTGACCTATGACCTGTTCCCGCGGTCTTCTTCCCTCGGCTGGAGGTGTGTCCACTGGCCCCGCCCCCTCCAGGAGGGTGCTGGGCATTAAGACGAGGGTTCACATATCTACAGGATAGAGATATAATGTAATGGTGAAAAGTGGCATAAATTTATTTTAATGAATCATGCATTGTACATAATAAAATTAGCACCCATCCATGCCGCGGGTATACGAACAAGGCTATAAATTATTATGTTTGACACATGCAAAAAAAAATTTAACAATCACTTTGAGTTGGACACAAGCAAAGCATGCTCATTTGGATACTCGAGAAAATCAAAATACTTATACTTACCTACACTCATATATAACTATCTATAATTTTACCAAGAGTGTATTAAGGAGAGTACGCAACTACATACATGAAGTATTGCACACACGTTTGACTGAATGACATCACAATCCTTGTAAGTTAAGTGGGTGTCAAATGTGAATATCATTAAAGCAAAGACAGGTGTGTATACCAGCTAGCAAGTTTGATGATATTCACATTTGACACCCACTTAACTTACAAGGATTGTGATGTCATTCAGTCAAAACGTGTGTGCAATACTTCATGTATGTAGTTGCGTACTCTCCTTAATACACTCTTGAATTTACACATTGTAAATGTATCAATGGTTACCATAGTACCACCCACCTTGTGACTGTGGAGACTCCATCCACAAACTTGGTCTTGAAGAGGACGTTGGCGTTGTTGAACATCCCGTCCTTGAGAGACACCACGATGAACTGGGAGTGGCTGAAGTGGGATCGCAGCATCTGTCCGATGTTCTGGGTGTGAGAGAGATCAAGAGCAGCGTCCACCTCGTCCAGGATGTAGACTGGAGCCGGCTTGAAGAGGAGGAGAGAAAGAATGAGAGAGAGGGCCACCAGGGACCTGCAAGAGAGAGAGAGTGTATGTGGGAGGTAGTGAGGGAAACCAGATAGAATAAAAAGCATTAGTACAGCACAATCCAGGAATGGTGAAACTGAGTGAGATTACTAGCTATACAGAAACTTGTCTTTAAGTTTGTGTCTGGAAAACTATTATAAAACCTGAATGTGATAATTCTACTCCCGATCAAATCATGCATGGAGACCGCATGGAAACCATATGGAAATGCAGTCCAGCAATTAAACTATCATGCCTGATGGTGTTGTAGCTACAGGTTCGTATCCCTGACCTTTGGCCTCCAGAGAGTTCTTGTAGACTTTCCTTCCACACGCCTCCAAAGCCGACCTTCACCTCCAGCCCCTCCAGGACAGACTGGCCCTCAGGGGGTGAGAGACGGGCACTGGCGCCAGGCAACAAGGTGCTGAAGATGGAACCAAAGTCCTGTATGTGTGCCCAGAGAATGCACAAAGTGGTAAAGTTTGAGTGAAATTTAAAGTATCCAGAGCTAATGTAACATATCTTGAGAAAAAAAAAATAGTTAAAAGAGTCAAGTTAAAATTCTTGTGCCTAAGTACTTGGAACTCTTCAACAGAGTTTAGCGATTAACAAGAACAAGAATATAGTTCTACCAGCAATCAATCACTAGCTCGCACACTAGTTATTATCTTGGGGTATTCAAGCTTACATATGGCCACATAGATTCGTGAATTCAAGTAACCTAGGTGTGTGTCATCTTCCTACCTTGTTGACTCTGTCGTAAGCCTCTCTGAGAGCTTCGTTCTTCTTCTGGTCCAACTCAGCGATGAGCTCGGCTATCTTTGTCTTGTCTTTCTCAACAATCCCCTTCTTCTTCACTAGATCATTGTACTAGAGTGGTGGTGGCCAGTGTGTGTGTGTGTGTGTGTGTGTGTGTGTGTGCGTGTGTGTGTGTGTGTGTGTAAATGACAGTTTTTATAGTGCACAGCTAGCGTACAATATCACTGAAAGTTGGTTGCGTATAAAGTTCCATTCTGTACCTTTTCTTCAGCTTTTCCCAGCATGTTCATGGCCCTCATGTTGACATTCTTGCTAAGCTTATCCTACAGCAAAACATTACAGGAGGATGAATGTATAAGCTACACTGTAGCTACATAGTATGCTCTTCCTTCAAGTGCCACTACAATACTGTGTACATGTGGTGTGCTATATTTGGAACACATGCATGTCCTACAGTCTCATTCCCATACAGACACTCACAGGAAGAGAGACTCAGAATGAGACTAGCATACATACATACATGGACATGATAAAGTTGTATGTACTGTACCTTCTGTTCTTGGAGTTTGGTTAGTTTCCTTGTTGTCTCTTTTGGGTCGTTGGCCTCAAAGTCATAGGCCGTGTCCTTCTGTCCAAAGTACTGCCTGTCAGTGGCTATCCAATCATACTTTGAGAGGAGAGCCTCAACCTGAGAATCAAGCAAATGGTCTTATCAACCCCAAACCTAAAGAAACTCTCCTAATGTTTGCTTATAGGCAAGTATCTAGTAAATTGGCAAAAGAATGAGCCATTCAGGTGCCTATAGCCTTGAGAACTAGGCTACAACTCTGCTCCAATGCCAGTGAGTTCCTTAGCTCAGTGGTAAGAGTATTTGACTAGAATTCGAAAGACCTGGGTTCAAATCCCAGCTAGATCTACCCTTTGATATTTCATATGTGTATGTGTGCATCTCCCCTCACCCTCTGTCCTGCCTCTCGGCTGTCCTTATTGTACTTCCCGATCTTGTGCTCCAGTTCCTTCATCTTGAGGCCACACTCCACCTTCTCCTTCTCCTTCTGGCGTCTCTCCACCTCGTATTTTTGAATCTCCTTGTTCCTCTCACGAAGAGCTGACTTTTGCTCGTCCAATTCCTTCTTGGCCGATTTTAGCACAGACTGAGTAGAACAAATAGTGACAAGGAAGACCAATGGTTACCAAAGAAAACCAATAGTGACCAATACTAAAACCATTCATTGGTGTATACAAAAAGACAAGACAATGAAATTGTCATGCATGGCTGACTACTCTGTAGTATCATACTATGGGTTGGGTGGGACAAATAGTGATAATCAAGGACCAATGGTTACCAAAGAAGACCAAATGTTACCAAAAAAGTTCAATAGTGACCAATATCATAACCTAGTGACAATGCTTGCACTGGTCTTACTGGCACAAGGCTCAACGGTCAATGTAATACAAAGCAATGAGGAAAAGTACATACATAATGCAATGAACCAAGCCTACTGGCACTTGAGAGTGGTGCCAAAGGCTTGTTCAAACTTGCTTCTCACCTTGGCTTCAGAGTGTTTCTCTGTGTGCTCTTCAAGACGAGCTGTCTTCTCAGCAATGGTAGCAGCACACGTCTCAAGCTGAAAGAGAGAAGAATGGATGGTCATGTTAGTAGTACTATGAGACGTATGTACACAAAAAATGGATATACTGAACATTACTGCTTAATGTATTTTGCTCCATAAACTATAACTTATAGTTTATAGAGCAGAGTGTATGCAAATACTAGGCAATGTTTATACTTGTGTGAGATTTAGAAGTAGGTTGCTGTTAGGATGCATGAAGCTTGCTTGTTCTAAGGCACACCTCTTTCACAAAACTGATAACAAGGGTAGTATGTGTGTTACACTACAGTTACACTACTATCAAATCTCCCATCCAAATACAGTGTACGGGTGTACTTGGACTCACTGTTGAAAAACTAATTGTACTACACAATGCCTTATTCTGCCAAGTATGATCGTCACCATTCTATACTTATCAATAACAAAGCAACTGGAGATCACAGCTGAATGAATTAGTGAAGAAACAATGTTGCTTTGTCTTGTCATTTTGTGCTCTCTCTTACAGCTTGGTCAGCCTCAGAGCCAGTGTACTAGAGAGGTGAAATCACTGAAGGAACAGCTACAAGCAGAGCTGAGAGAAGCTGTAAGAGATGCCATCAACACTAGCCTCACCAGAGAAGACATTGTAGAACTCCTTGAAGACAAAGCCACAAAGAAAGATGTCTTCAAACTCAAAGACGAGTTCTCTGCAGGAACTAACTTCATGAAGGAAAACCAGAATTCAACGATTGAAGGTATTCGTCGTTTCATTCATAACGTAACTGCCACAAAGGAAGACATCCAGGCACTTAGAGAGAAAGTGGCCAAGGAAAACCAACTTGTGACTCGCACGCTGTTGGTCGATCAGAGTGTAAAGAGAAATGAACTCGTTGATATACTGGACGAGAAAGCTACCAAGAAGGGTGTTCGTAAAAGGGCTGATGAAGTGGTCGAAACTCTCAATGTTAGCGTTGCAACTGGAAACAAACATCTTATGGAAACTCTCCATGAGATTGTTGAAATGCAAGAAGGAATTAAAAATGCTACCACAAAAATTGGTCTTGATTTCTCCTCAGCACAGACATGTGTAACGAGAGCAGAACTGGCCAGTGAAATACAATCCCTCACACAACTTGTAACCAACAATACAGAAATGTTGCAAGAACTTGTCGGGAAACAAGAAGCACAGGGAACATACAACAATCCTGCCTCCTCTTGTAAGAAGATTCCACGAGGAAATCCATCTGGGTACTACTGGATTCAGTCTTTGACCAGTTCAAAGACTCCAGTGAAACAGCTCTACTGCGATGTGGAAAGAGGGTGGATGAGAATCACAAACCTTGATATGACCGACTCTAATCAGCAATGTCCAATAGGATTTAGACTTGTATCCTCTCCACGTCGTTCGTGTGGTGTGCCTCAACGGGGATGTACATCAATCACATATTCGGTCCATGGTGTAGTATATTCAAAAGTGTGTGGAAGAGTGACTGGCTACCAAAAAGGATCCCCAGATGGATTTGTTGCAGGTCGTACTATTGACAGTGGCTATGTCGATGGCGTAAGTCTCACTTATGGTTCATCACCAAGGCAACACATCTGGACGTTTGTAAATGCTCTTCTTGATAGAGGGAGAAATTGTGCATGTTTTCATCCAGATCATCAAACCAAACCATATGTTCCATTGTTTGTTGGAAATGACTACTTTTGTGAGACTGGAAATCATGATAACTTTGACCTTGATCGGTTCTATCATGAAGACCCACTCTGGGATGGACAAGGATGTGGTCCTCAAAGCACGTGTTGTAGTTTCAATAACCCTCCATGGTTCTGTAAGCAACTACCACAACCAACTAGAGAGGACATTGAGCTGAGGTTGTGTAAGGATGAAAGCCATGCTAATGAAGACATTACTCTTGAAGCTATAGAATTGTATGTAGAGTGAACAGAACAGAACCTTCCAATAAATAGCTAGAGTTTAATGGTATCCATTGTTTGAGCTGATTGCCACTTTTGTGTCAACTAATGCTACCAGTAATGTTATGAGTGTTTGTCATAATTATCACTATGTACAATAACTGTGCTTTTGAACATTTATCATTATCGGTCCATGATGACTACAAAAGAAAATTTCCACAAAATTGTCTAAAACAACCCCCCAAACACTCTACCTGTTGTTCTTGGCTCTCCAAGGCCTTCTCCAGCTCCTCCACTTCCAGTTTGAGTGTCTGCATCTCTTGTTCTTTCACCTTTGCCTCCTTCACCACACTCTCAGCATCCTTCTTGGCTTTGGCTACTCCTTCTTCAGCTGCCTTCAGCTCTCTCTCGTGGTGGGACTTGGAGTCCTACAAGAGAGACACATCACATCACATCACATATTAGTACTGCTATACCTGCAGTATACTTTATAGCCTTGTTTCCAGGCTCCCTCTCTGGAAATAAAATGGAACTCTATCTGGCTAGACCATCGGCATGATGTAGAATTCACGTTCAAGTTGTATGTTAATATTGATAATTATAGACTCACAGTAACACTTAAAATATCAAAACTCATACCCAAGCTCTCTCCTTTGACCTTTCACTCACGTACAGAAAGGAAGGGGAGAGCCTGGGAATGAGGCTATGACATTTATGTAACTTTACATCACAATCCCACATGAATCTCAGGATGAGTATATATATTATCTATGGGCAAGGCTAGCATGAGTGTACTACAATGTTAGTTCAATGTCTTGTCATATATTACTCACTAGCTACCTGATGCGCATTGACAATAATACTATGTGAGTTAGTGTACCTTCATTTTCTGTTGGACATCGTCAAGTTGTGCTCTGGCATTCTTCTCAGTCTGTTGGGCTTGTTTCAACACATCCTTCTGTTGAGCTATAACATCAAGAAAATAAACAAAAATTTGACATTAATGTGAGGCATATGTAGGGAATTTTTGAGATCTAGCTTGGATTTGAGTGACCTAGCTGGGTTCATAGATATTTGTTTTTGCTTTTTGCATGTCCCTAATCTAAGTGTACATGAACCCCAGCTACATTTCAAAATTTTTTTCAAAGAACTTTTGCATCTTTTGTGAGTATATCATATGGTATGCATGTAGCTCACATGCTAATCACATGACAGTCACCTGATGTATCACATGACTTACTGATGTTGTCTCTGAGTTGCTGGAGGTGTGTCAGCTGCTGGTGGTGAGTGCTCTGCTCCATCCTGGTCTTGATCATCTCCATCTCATGGACTTTACCATCACGCTGGTCCTTCAAATGACGATACCTGAGAGAATATCATGCAATCAACATAAGCTATGTTTATACTAGCTTGGCTAGGAAGAACTTAGTCACAGTAAAAAAAAAATGTTTTCTACCAAATTCTATTTGTGGAAATAAAGTACAAAAATCTCTGTGATGAGTGATTGATTTCATACCAATTCTGATTCTGCTGACCACAGTATATTGAGGGTTGTTACAACCATATTGAGGCACAGAAATGGCAAGTAATGAATTGTTTTTTCATCTTTTCTCTCACTTACTTGGCAGCGACGCTCTTCACTTGTTCCAGCTGTGTCATCACCTCCTTCAGCTCCCTCCTCTTCTCCTGGAGTTGGTCCTCGCACTCTCGAAGCTCTTGGAGCTTGGAGAGGATCGAGGAGGTCTTTGGACGAGCGCCCCCTGTCAGGGTTCCGGAGGGGTCGAACACGTCCCCCGCTAGAGCCACTGAACGGGTCATGACTTGTTTGTCGAAAGTGACCTGGAGAAGTAAAATAGAAGTAGTAAGAGCAGTGGCAATATTTAATTGTAAAATGTTTACAGGTGTCTCAGTGGATTTTGGAGATAATCTGCTAAAGACTGAAAAAAATATTAATGTAAGGGAAATTTAAGTTTATACAGATAGTGAAGTATGCAGTTTCGGGAGATATCCTAAAGTAGATGAGCTTGCCACGAGTATAGAATCAAGAGTATTGCTAGCACACTTATGAACAACAATAACAAAAATGTTTGTATAAATGTGTGTTCACTCTTGTGCAATAGATTGCTAGCTTATGATTCTGACGACCATTACCAGTTTAGCAATCTGTAGGGTATCACAGATGAAGGTGGAACCAAACACATACGCCATCGCAGGTCGAAGTTCATCATCATAGCCAACCAGAGTCAGTGCTGGACGTACTTTGTCCTTACCAACCTACACGTGCGTGTGTATGTATGTGTGTTCTCATGTGTACCTATTATACATACTTGGAAGTACACACAATACTTGTACTTTGCAGAATATCACACAAAATTTAATGAACATAGGATTAAATTTCTAATTACAAATAGCTAGTATAATAAGCTGTGTCGTGATAATATTATTAGTTTTCTTGATTATTCATTGAACACTAACTAATTTCACTATCATACAACAGTGTTCTGCCCAGAAATTTAGAGTGGTGGTTAAAATTAATAATGGTTACAACAACATTGCATAAAAGTCACTTGACTGAGTGTCAAATAATACAACTAGGCCTTGTTAGTTGCATTACTTGGGGTAATTTGTGCTTTGTGATGGTAATTTTTGTTGAGTGGTGGTTGGTCTCGACCACTGCTAACCAGTGTGAGCAGAACCCTGATACAACTATTTATGAGAAAATTTAATTATAAGATATGATCTCATCTGACCTCTCTATTCACTCACCAAGGACTGTGCCTTCTTTACAGTGTCATTGCTGATGCTCCTGGCTGATATTTTGTTGAGAGGGATGATGGTGTAGCGACGTTTGAGCTTGCCTTTCTGCAACAACTGTTTCCCTGTCTCTTCCGTGTCCACTACCACGTTGAACAGCTGTGAGTACACACATCACCATGACAACAAATGCATGCATGAATGAACAAGTAAAAAACATACAGAGTCCCAGTCTCTTTGATAGCTTGTAATGTACAGTAGAGGCTTGTTTGTCAGCTAATGTGTTATTAGTCGGTAAAACTATACACCCAGTGCGTATTGTATGGCTAGTAGAAATACTCATGACTATTAG
The DNA here is from genome assembly GCA_964030475.1 of Tethya wilhelma. Lineage (NCBI taxonomy): Eukaryota > Metazoa > Porifera > Demospongiae > Tethyida > Tethyidae > Tethya > Tethya wilhelma. The sequence goes on from CAXIPT010000001.1 coordinate 24,578,899, forward strand.
GGTGCAGTGCTTTCAGCAAGAGCTACAAGAATAGAAGTACAAGGTGATATAACATAGCTAATGAATGCCTCCATGTCCTACAATTGCTGAGCTTGCCAGATTTTGAGTAGCTAGAGATTAATGGATGATTCCCTTAATTCATATGTATGTATGTATGTATGTATGTATATTATATGAGCACAGATAGGAGATATTGTACAAGGATACTCAAAGTTTTCAGCACGAGTTGACATTTTATAGTAAACAGTAAATGAGGAAGTACTATTGATGTGCACTCAAAACACTCGTAAAATCATGTCCGTACATCCTAGATGGCTTATCAGACATTGAGTAGCTAGAAGCTATTGGATGACAACCATCATACATATTATGTATGGGCACAACTGGGAGATCTTGTGTACAAGCTAGAAGCATCTATGAATAATCACAGTGATGCCTATATGGCATGTACATTTAAAATAGGTTCCAAACAATGAAGGAAATTCCCAATAGAAGACACTAGAAACAGACCAAAATTCCATAACTGGAACTAGAAGACAATAGCAAAGTAAATTATTGCCATATCATTGTGCGACGCATATGCAAAACCATGACACAGCAAACACACACACGCTCCATTAATCAGAGGTCAAGAAGGTCACATGAATGCATTCATGAAGTGAGTATGATCATGAAGTGAGTATGATCATGAAATGTTCATTAGCTAGGGGCTTACCCTGCTCCCAGCTGTGACCTCCAATGCAGTGGCGGTAGATGTGTCCTTCACTCGAACCAGCTTAGCAACAGGTCCTTTCACTTTGTCTCTGTTGAAGTTTGAAGAGGGAGGTTGATAGTCAAACTGCACCTGTGGAAACCTTCAGTGTGTGTGTGTGTGTGTATGTGTGAGGTATTTAATGACGGGTAAACATCACTTTGTGAATGCCACAGCAAATGGTGCAGGTATAACTCTATTAGAATTTATTTAATAGTTCCAAAAATAGGTTTAGTGCTTAACACAATGAGTGACTCGAGTTCATTGTACCAGGAACAAGCATCATTAAAATCTTAGTAGACGAATTATCTTTATTACAAAAATGCATATTATTTGACAGTTTCCATAGATATTATACACTATATAATATCCATGCTGTGTCTCAATGACTCAATCAAATACTCAATGGTGTTTCCAGGCAGCCCCCTTTGCAGAGCTGGATGGATGACACACACACCATCATCAGATTCACAGAGATGATTAGATATCTTTGACTTACACAGCTACTTGCAAAGGCAAGCAAAATTTCGTGACCCATCTGATGCAATCTTAGCAGTAACTTGGAAATATTATAAAGGAGGAAACTAAATTATTAGGGAGAACCCCGGGGGAACTCCCCGAAGCAACTGCACACGCATATGCGCATGTGTATATATACGTACGTGTAACGCCCCAAGCAAATTTTATGTGGTCACCATCACTCGATCAACTAGCCAGAAAACGGTAACAGTTTACAAACAAGTTTTGCAGACATGAGTTCCATTTCAAGAAGTATCAAAGAAAAGAAGGCCCGTAAGCGAGCTAGAAACCAGCCGCCGCTCCTACCTGTAGTTCAACCTCCACCTGCTTACATTCACGAGGTCATACAAAAGATGGAGGAGAGCGTCGTGTATGCAAACTGTGCCAAAAAAGATCTCAATGATCTGGCAGATAACATAACCAATCCTGAATTGCTCAAGTCATCATATTTCAGTGGGTATCAGGATTACAGAAGTCCAGTAGCAAGCCCAAGGTCATCGTTCAGGCTCCCGTGTCCTCCTATTGGTTTCCAAGCGATTCCACAAGAAGAGGAGCCAGCCGAAGATGTCCTTCACGTGAAGGTCCTCATAACGACTCCATCTTCAGGAATACTGAGCTTGAAGGTGCCATCCCTCGAGAGTCAGGGTGCATGCGGCGGTGGAGCGCCAGTTGTCACCATGATAGAAGAAAAATATGGCCAACATATCTTGAAAGCTTCTATTGATGTGAATGGACAGATTTTGACATGGGGGCCAGATAGCCTGATTGTACCACAAGGCAGACCCATCCCTGACACAGGAGGAGCCTCTGCTCCTGCCTTGCTCTCTCTTGGTAGTCTTGAACGCAGGCTTCAAAATCAAGAAGAGCAGGAGACTCGAGAAGCACATTCATTACAGCCATGTCCTGGTCACAAGTTGGAAGGCCTCCTGAAGTTGGTGAGCATCTATAACAAGAACTACAAGTTTGACCCTAAAGCTCGGGATTCGCTACGTTTCGTCTTAGATGCTCTCAAAGCATTAGGCTATCAAAATCTCCCGCCTTTCCTTACAAAGAGATACAGCGAATATCTGAGTGCACTGAAGCAAAAGAAAAGTAAGGATCTTCCTTCAAGCTTCAGAGACCATGCTTCGCTAGAGCACTATCTTCACCAAGGTGCAAACTTTGTAAAAGCAAAAAAGAGTAAGTTTGACGTCGAACTTCTGTTAAATCACTACGTGGAATTTCACTGGAAAGAAAAGAGTCAAGCGAGAGAGCCAGGAAAGTGGTTATGCCAAAAATATCATAAAGAGCAATGTTTGATGGAAATCCTGGAAAGTGAAATCACACCCGAAAAACTTCTACTGAACGAGTTCAGATAACAATAATTTATGACAAGATTTTGTGTTCATTTTGTGTATATGTGTGTGTGTGTGTGTGATCAGAAATTCTATGTGTTTACAACTTTGTGGTCTGTGGTCCACTGTATTCTATCATTCATTGTGGTGAGTGTGGCTATTGTTGTTTGTGAGTACTTGTCTGTACACAAGCAGTTGTAGGGTTGTGTACATGACTTTTTTTGTGTTATATGTGTGTACATGTGTGTGTGTGTGTGTGTGTGTGTGTGTGTAGGTGTGTTTGATGTTTATTGTGACTCAATGCAATGCACTGTAGTTCTGTCTTACGTCAAATCATTCACTGTTTCAAAACTGAATCCAAATAACATTAGTGACCTTGTATATGCAGGAGTATTGTCCTAAAATCATTTGCTTTGACAAACGCTTTAATGAAATTAGGTAACAATTTGGCGAGTTACTGACCTGTAATAGTCCAGAAGTTAGTGGGCTTTAATTTGGGCTTTTTGGTTCATCATTTGACTCACGGTCAGTTGATGATCCCCAGTGGGTAGATAATATACAGTGACTATAATGCATCGTGAACTGTAGCCTTTTCAATTGTCACACAACTTCATGGTGTATTACAGAAACATGAAGTGAATCGGGTTTAAGAGTGTGCAATCTCTTTATGCATGTTCGATTCCACTCTTAGAGGTATACTCTTGTTTATTTGGCCAAAAGTGTGTATAGCTGTATAATATGGGATGTGCACACAGACAATGGGTACAATGAACTGCTCAGTGGAGCTTGTTTGGAGAATCAACACTGAAACCACAGCACACTCCATTATAAAGAAGGTGGACACATTACTACTGACAGGAACTGGTCAAACAGGCTTCAGGTCTTCCCCCCAAACCACATGGTGTGTAAAGCATAGAGCCTTTAGTTCCTGAGTAGTAGTGGTGGAGATCCTGTACTGACAATGAATATGCCATAGTTGGCCACAGTTAGCAGTAATTAAAGCTATCAGGATTCCCCCTATGACAGGTGGCGTGGGGTGTAGGGTGTAGGTAATGGAAATTCCAAGGTGGGTCACTTACTTGGCATTACTGGCTTGAGGTTCACTGAAAGTGTATTTAATGACTTATGACTTGACAAAACTTGCACATGACCCATTATCCTATTGAGCCTATAGAGGATGTAGTGATAGCCAGTAAGTCAGCCATGTCACACTGAGCTATGATTTCTTCAAATTTGTACATGTGTGAGAAGGAGCTCATGAGGGCCATAGGCTCCTGCTGTCAGGGTCTTTTCAGAACTCAGGCTACCCATAGTAATATTATTATTCATTCACTGTTACAGGTGAATTTTATCCAAGTGCTAGCTTAGTATAGTAAATCACTAGTACTGATTGCCCCCTGCACAAAATATGCCAAAACAGGCTGTCATGCTAAGGGTATTGTATGAGGCAAATTGCTGGTACACCATTGTCTCTGTTACTGCAGACATTACATCATAGTCTTAGACAGAGTCAATTTGACTGCAATTAGTGCTTCGCTTGCAGGCCGGCCGGAAATTGGGAGGGAGGGGCTGGGCGCGAAAAAGGAAGGCAAGGGGGTGTACCATCGATCAATTACAAACCGCACCTTGGCCCAAGGTCAATAAAATCAATTTGCCAGCAGGGAAGTCCAAGCCTTGTATAAGTATTTTCAGTTGCCAGTGTACGTTCGACATCTCTGCTGACTCGTAATGTCTAAACGTAGTGTCAATCATCTATCTGCTAACCAGGAGAAGCTTCCCCCAAAGGTTGCCTTCGCTCTGGACAAGCTCAAAAGAGGTGGAAGATACCCTTATTTAGACCACGACCAACTCGTTCGAAAGGCCTACAATCTCACTGATCCTGACTACATTCGAGGTGTGTTCAACTACCTCTTCGATTCAGTCGGGAAATTGATGAAGGAGCTAACCTGTCAAAACGACCACGAACTGCTACGCACGTTGGAGCTGGAGGAAGCTCACGACAAAGCCAAACATGGNCTACGCACGTTGGAGCTGGAGGAAGCTCACGACAAAGCCAAACATGGCGTGGCACAAGCCTGCCACCTACCAATCCGGCTGCTCCTCTCAAAACTCAGGTGGAGCATGCCGACGTTTATAAACAGGTTCTCCTCGCTACTAAGCCTGGAGTATGGAGCCCTTCACGCCGCTCTACAGGTGGGAGAGATTGTTATAGAATGGGGTAGGGGAAGCATAGTAGACCCTCGACCAGTAGATGATGTCCACATGGCCAATAGAGAGTTCCAAGCACAGATCGACAACCAGGGGCAATGGTTTCAGAGAGCTCACCAGTTTACTCGTGACATGAGTTTGGCCGATCGGCAACACAACTCTGAAGAAAAGATGAACGTGCTGACTCAATCTGTGGCCGAGAAGAAACAGTTGATTGAAAACTTGGTTACTGTCATTGTGGATTACAATGGAACCAAAGAGTACAGCGTATTCAAGTGCAATTGTCAACACTTTGTGCATGATGCGCTTACGGCACTAAGGATTGAGAACACCCCCCAATTCAGTGGACCACTCCAAGACTACTTCAAGCACCTCAAAATCGGAGCCCAATCCATTCCACGTGATCTTGACACACACGAGAAACTCGACAAGTATGTGACGGAGAATCAAGACAAGCTCTCCCAACACGACATGGAGTATCTCCTCTGCCAGTACTTCAAGCATCACATGACCGAGATGGAGAAAGATCTCAACGATTGGGCGTGTACGCTTGAAACCTGTCAAGCAGGTTTGCTCGAGCAACGGATCAAAGAGGAGACACTCGTGTTTAACCGTTTCAAGAAGAAGAAAGACAAGAGAGAGCAGTTTGTGTTGCGCCATGCTGATCAAAAGGTGCTTGATGCTTTAGAGGAGGAGGAAGGCACGTCGGATGAAGACAGAAGTGGGAGTGGCAGCAGCGATGAAGATATTGAACTTCCCCAAGAGGTGAGTATATCAGTGTATCTATTGTATAAGTGTTTTTTTTTTCTAGAGGGAAAATTCAATTGTCTTTTTCACTGTGGCAATCAGCAAAATTGTTTCCCTCTAGAAAAAAAAAAGACCTATACAATAGATGTGCTGATATGAGGCGATAAATACACACATCAAATGAGGTGATGAATACACATATCACACCAACATACAAGAAGCTATGATGGTGTGATTTGTGCATTTATCGCCTCATTTGAAGACTCTCCCCTTCATCAGAAATGGAAAGGGGGAGACTCAAATGCTGCAAGATTCTGCTGACTTTGCCACATGTGCCTGAGTTGTGATGTACAACATGTTTAGCATGTGGTCACTGTCCGGTGCTTGTGGTGGTGTCCCCAAAACTGTGTGTGTATCGTGACACAATAGTAATTGTAGTATGCATTGTACTTTAGCTGTCCTTCATTCAATAGTTAACAGTACATCTACTCTCTTTCCTCCTATATTAAGCTTGCTGGTCGTATCTGTCTACAAAAACAACGCTCCCTTCTCAACAAATTCTCAGGCTATCGAGAAAACGTCGCTACCAAACTAAAAAACCATCCATTCTACAGTCGTAAACTCGAAGCGAAACAGATCGATTTTCTTTCCGAACGAGAAAAGTTTCGAGAGCAGTACATAAGCGATGTCATTGATGGTCCAAGTGAGAAAGTTGTACTTCAGATAAGTTTTGACAGTGAGGCAGAGGTCGCTCAAACCATCCCGAGGGAAGAAGCTAAAAGACGACAGAAGCAACGTTTCGACAAACTCTTCGAGTTTCCCATCAAGCTGTGTCTGTATGTATCACAAGGCGATGCCCAAACGCTAAAATTTAGACAAATCGAAAATGCTCCTATGAAAGCGGGCCTCATTGTCGGTGAGTATTTTTATGAATGGGATAAAACTGGTCTTGTATTTCCAACGAAAGCATCAGATGTGTTAAGCAGTCGACCTACACTTCAAGTTGGCTTGCTGAAGCAAAGTGAGTGGTTCACCTACGTCAGCAAACAAAAGCAAGAAGTTGACTCTGCTATCGAGTGTCTCGATCACGGCTCGCTCATAACACAAGCATTCGAAATCACGGCGAGAAAAGACCAAGTGATGTTTGCTCTAATAGACCAAGTCATGGACTACAACAGACACTATGAGTATCATCACAGAAACTGCAATGATCGGTTCTTTGTGCTCGAAGCTATGAAAGCACTTGGAATCAAGACACCATTTTCGATCCTATCCACTCTAAAGCGTCACATGAAGGGCCTCCGACAACCAAGGAAGGTTAAGAGACTCGATTCACACCCAGAATTAGACTCCAGATTGTTAGAACTCGATAGAAACACGGGTCTGGCAAATCTTTCCAAGCAAGAGGTGATTTTCTTGGCTTCACATCACTTTATGTTCCATCTTAAGGACTGGATGGACCAAAACTGCCCCGATTCTTGGACTTGTACACTAGACACATGCCAGTTAACTTTTCTACAGAGAATCTATGATGCAATGTGACATAATATTATTTTTTTTATGTTTGTGCTGTGATCATTTTAATAATTTTATGACATTGTGTGTACATGAACTTGTATGTGTGTGTGTATTATTATGACATAATATGTGTGCATGACGTTGTATGATGTGCTCTAATGGTTACTCACAAATGTTGAGTTAAATTGAACAATATAAATAATACATACATAAACAATGAAAGCTCGGCTCAGAATCACGGAGCATGCCACAGACCACAAACTCATCCAACACATGCTATCCCACAGACAATCTACTCTATGTTCCTATGTAGGCAGACATGGGAACAGCAGGTTACACATAACACAAAAGTTCTCCTATGTAAACTTTAAACTAGTATTGGTACGATTTGTCCCTTCAACAAAGCTCTTAGTTCGTTCATCCTACAACCTTGTCTCCCACACGCGTCGCCATCACCATCGTGAAACTGATGGCAGTACACAAACAAAAGATACTCTAAATCGACACCGGGAAGCTGTTCCAGTCTTCCTTGAGCTTGTAAGTTCTCCACGACAGTGTCAATGTTTTCGTGATAAGGATATGCTGCTTGGACTGTGAGTTCTCTTTGCATCAGTTGCTGTGCGTGTCTGTTCAACTTTGTAGCATACTCAGAGTGTTGCTTTATCCCAAGAGATTTCATACAGTCGTTCACAAATCTGTGCGAATTCCGTGCAATCTTGTCAAAGTAGAAATACCGGTTGTACCTTGATATAGTTTTAATGACATTCTCAATAGCTTGAGCTTTCGTCGTAACAGATTCAAGAATAAATTCCACCTCTTCTGCTCCTGTGTTGAGAAAAGTCGGCTCATCGGTTGCACAAGTAGGAGCTTGCACACCAATTTGGTAATGCACGTCAGAATGGAACACTATACGATCATCATGTTTCACAGGGCATTCTAGATTGATATAAGAAGGACAAATGAGACTGTTTTCACACCATTCTAATATGCTTTAAAACACGTCCCCAACTGCAATAGCCACACTCACAGTACCAGGTGCACCGGCTGCATTCACCGTAAAGTGATCACGATCACAAAACAGAAAGAGTGTTATTGGAAGCCTTGTGACTTGCTCACGAAGTTCTTGTTGTTCTCGAATCTTCATTTGTGGAGCATCGCTCAGAGATGAAAGGCTTGAATTTGCTTTAGTGCTCTGTTCATCTAGTATAGTCTTATCGACTACCTCACCCACAGCATCATCCACCAGGTGACTGAAAAATGTCATCAACTCTTCTGGTTTAGTGAGACGTTGCGTCTCTTCTTGCAATTTGTTGTTTGCATCGGCAAAACCTTCAAGTTTTTTGAGCTTATCTTTGACTTGCAATAGAGCTCCACTGTCTGAAGTCCCAAGAGCTCTTGCACTAGCAGTAACTGAGGCACCGAGCTCACTAGCAGACAGGAGAGACCTGCGACTGCTCACCTTCACAATGGATGGTCCTTTAGACATACTCACAATAGCTACCACTTGAGAAGCACTTGAGCAATACAATACACAGTAAGTGTGTATATTGTATATATCCAATTGAGAAATTCTTTGATAACAGCTTGCTAAGACAAGAAAGCTTTTCAAGAAGTGGGCACAGAATAGATGATTTGCTCTTTATCAGTTCAACTAAAATGGGCAGTACTGTGGTTGAATGTGATGCACATGTGACATATATGCAGGATAGATTCCCACTGACCATGCAGTGTAGATAATAGCAATGAATATCTCAAGAATGTACATAGAGATAATACAGATAACATTCCACTACCTGTAGGAATAGAGGCGGCAACAACTAGCTAGAATGTTGTTGCACAAGTTGACATCATAATTATGCTAGGCAGGACAATCACATGTATATACACTGCTTAGATGGGGAATATTCTTCATGTCATGAATTGAGTCAAGAGATGATACAGCTGTATACATACATGGGTTATGCCTACACAAAACAGTGCAAATATAGCTATAGTTGACGTCATAACCAACTACTAATATGATTACAAATTCCCCAGGGGAACTCCCTTCAGATGGCTCCTATACAGCTGATGTCAACAACTCTGAATATCCTAAGAAGAATCATAGCTAAGGAGACAGAATTAAATTATGGGAAATGGTCAAGGATCAGTGAAGGAGTCAGTCTTCAAAAAAGATGTCACTCAACTTAGCAACCAAGAGGCAGATTCCAGAGGGATAATAGTACAATTTCAACAAGTGAAGCGAAAGTTGCTGGCTGTAGAGCCTGAATTGGAATCTTTACCCAACAGGTTGAAGGAAGAGGCAGAATGTTTGAGCAACATCGATGAATTTATGTTTAAGTACTTCCACCATTTATTGGAGATCGGAGATCAAGTTGTGCAAGCTGTACAACGAGAGCAAGAGTGTTACCCCGAAGGCTATCGCAATGAAGCAACAAGGGATAGCAGCAGGGCCCGTATGTCTGCTGAAGTCCACGAGTTGGACAGTTTGGAAGTCAAATTGCTCCTTTACGAAGTCAACGATCGGGCTCACATTCAGAAAATGGCTTCGGTCTTTCACAGTAAGTTTCACGAATTTCAGTTTGGACCGTTCCACGCAGCTATACTCATTGGGGATGTGCTACTGGATTGGGGTCCCACCGAACTGGTTCGCCCTAAACGCTTGACTAGAGCTCTTCACGAAGAAATACCAGGGCAAAGAACACCAGTCTTTATGGGAAATCTTCACACTACTAACGTTGATGATGAAAGAGATGCGATGTTTGAACATCTTCCAGTCCGTGGAGGTGCTGAGCAAATGCAGGAAGAATTCAAACAGACCATATCAAAACTGAGAGTCAGGAGTATGGAAAAGAGGCAGCTTCTTACAGCACTAGCTGAAGTGGCAGTGTTTTACAACACAAAGCAACAATATGGGCTAATGTCAAACAACTGCCATCGCTTTGTGTCCGATGTGTTGAATGCGCTGGGTATAACCGAGCATGACGAATTGTTTCAAGGAAAAATAAAAGAGTTTGAAGCCATTTTGATACATCGAGATCAACAAAAGAAGAAAATCATAGAGTACAATAGTCACCAAGAGCTCGACAGTCATGTGCGAGACAGTATTAATGAAATGCCTCGTGAAGAGCTGGAATTCGCGTATTGCCACTACCTACTGTTTCACTTGTGGGCTAAAAAATTTCCAAAAGAGAGAGCTTGGACATGTTCTAGAGAGAGCTGCTTGTGTGATGAACTGCATAAAAAACTCACAAGCAAGTAAACTTTCTAGTATCATTACCGTATATCATGTATCGGTTTTTATGATGCATAATTATAATCATATTAGAGTGTTTTCTAAATATTCTACACAATACATGTTTTTGTTCTTCTTACAATGTAACAGTTTCTAAACTTGTACAGCTGAATTAAGAATGTCACATGGTGTTATCAATAATAACTATTGTATTTTACATAGAAAATTCCTAGAGATAGTCAACTTAAATTAAGACGTCATCTATACTACAGATACTGTACCAGTATAATAATTATATACACTTGCAATTGAGCATGCAATCTTCAAGTGGGTATGAATATCATTACATAGCAATTGTGTTTGCACTCTTGGCTATTTCCAACCAGAATCTATATAGGGTGCATGCATCATTCAAGTCACTAAGTGCATGTTTGTAACCTAGGAAAAGAGAGTTATATCATGGGAGGTGGTGAAAGCAAACTAAAGGAGTCAGTTATCAAAAAAGATGCCACAAGCAATCAAGAGGCAGAGTCTAGAGGGGTAACAATGCAGCTAGAACAGGTCAAGACAAAACTGTTGGTTGTCGATCCCAACTTAAAAACCACACCAAACAAGTTGAAAGAGGAGGCAAAATGTTTGAGTGATGCTGATGAATTTGTGCTGGCGTACTGTGGCCATTTGTTAGAGATTGGCAACTATGCTGTGCAAGCTATTGAGCGTGAACAAAAGTACTTTCCAGACGGATATTGTAATGAAGCAACAAGAATTTACAGCACAGATCGCATGCATGCCGAGGTTCAGGAGTTGGACAATTTAGAGGTGAAACTTCTCCTCTATGAAATCAACGATCAATCCCACATTCAGAAAATGGCCTCGATTATCCACGGACACTTTCACGATTTCGAGTTTGGACCGTTCCATGCAGCCATACTCATCGGGGATGTGCTACTGGATTGGGGTCCCACCGAACTGGTTCGCCCAAAACGTTTGGCAGGATCACTCCACAAGGCGGTGTCGGGGCAGAGATCACCCATCTTTATGGGAAATGTGCATACCCCTCCTTCCGGGGATGAAAGCAATGCTTTGTTCGAACACCTTCCGGTCCGTGGAGGTGCTAAGCAAACACAGGAAGGGTTTAAAGAGACCATAGCGAAATTGAATGTAAAACGAATGGAAAAGGAGCAGTTGCTTAGAGAATTGGCTGAAGTCGCAGTCTCCTACAACATAAAACATCGCTATGGTTTGCTGACAGACAATTGCCATCACTTTGTGCTTGCAATACTAAATGCACTGTGTATCACTGACTACAAGGAGATGTTTGAAGGGAGATTAAAAGCGCACGCTGCCATCTTGACACAGCGTGACCAACAGAAAAAGAAGATTGTGGAGTACAATAGTCATCAGGAGCTAGATACCCATGTGCGAAATCACATTGACGAAATGCCGAGAGAAGAAATGGAATTTGCTTACTGTCACTACTTGCTATTTCATGCATGGGCAAAAAAATTTCCAAATGAGAGAGCATGGGTTTGCAATGAAGACACGTGCAGGTGCGATGAACTGTATGAAAAACTTGAAGGACGATCATCATGAAGAAATAAAATTAGTTTAAATCATTCATGAATATAGTATAGTAAATGTATAGTATATTATAGCATTGAAATCACCAGACTGTTTCACTTGTTTTTCTCCATCTGGACAAGCACCTGACTTAATACAGAATGTGCAGGCTGTAAATATTATTTCAATATTGTTGTTAGCATTGTGTTTTTCCAATAGCTTTGCAGAATGTGGAACAATATGGCTGCTATAAATAGACGTGCTTGGTGTACTCCAACTTGTAGTATACATTCATTGTTTACATTAGTACACAGACCCACCCACCTCATACAATACAATTACTATGCCAACAGAACGTGATAGGCATGTGATTGTCTTGGGCCTATTGTTCAGCATAGTAGGCGTGTATCATAAGGTCTGGCTTCACATGTAGACATGTGTTTGAATCAACAAACAACAAGACAACATCTTATTTTGTCAGAAGTGAATGTGTCACTATATAACCTATAGTTGGAAAGGCCCTAACAATGTCAAGAAGTAAAATTAGCGTAAAGGAGAAGAAACCCAAGACTATCCCAGCAGCTCCTATGACTGTGGAGCCAACCTACATCAAAGATGTTGTGGAGAAGCTCAAAAAGCATCCTAATTATCAAGATAAGCTTGAGAGGTACACAGAAGCTAAGTGGAAAGAGAAGGCAAGAAAATGGACCAATCTAGAACAACTTCATGTTAGGTTTAGTCACTTAACAGATGAAGCATTTGCTGATGTAGCATTAGAGACCGGAGAAGAAGCTGATGACACTGAAGGTGGTGCATTGTTCACACATAGTGATGAGCACAAGAGTGCTTCTCGTAGGATGAAAAGAAGATTAGATGGAGCTTCAAAACTCCCAGTAAAACTCTATCTTCGAACGCTCGTGGGCCAAACTGACTTTTCAAGGTCATTTGCTAGCATCTTTGCCAGGAAATATGGTGCCTTACACGCCGCACTACAGATAGGAGATGTTGTCATTGAGTGGGACTCTTCAAGTTTAGTTCTTCCAAAGAGACAAGGTTTTGCCGATCCAATCTTTCGAGGCGACATGAGCACACACACTTCTCTTGCGGCACATGCAGTTATGTTGGCACCAAAAATGACAGATGCCGTTAAACACGTGAAGTACAATGAAAGCATCAATTTGATGTTTGACGTGTCAGTGAGCCGGAAGAAAATGATTGACGAACTGATCAAAGTTATTTCTAGGTACAACAAGCAATATTATTATCACATGCTCTTTCGTAACTGCCAGACGTTTGTCACAGATGCAATGCGTGCCATGGGCATTAAAAAAACACCCAAGTTCTCTGGAAGATTGAAGGAATACTTTAAAGAAATTAAGAAAGGGAAAACAAAAAACATCCCCGATGAGTTTGCTAGTCACGAGCAGCTTGATCGCTACGTAATGGACATAAATACAGAAGTCATCCTCACCGCTCACGATAAGGAGTACCTTCTCTGTTTGTACTTTCAGTTTCACCTTGATGCGATGAGATCGGATAAGGATGACCCTGAGGAGGCCATCATGAGGTGTCCAGTCCCCTCGTGTCAGATGGGGAGACTGGACGAAATGATTCATGGACAACCAGTAATACTGTTGGCAGTGGATGATGATTAACTTGACTATTTGTGTTTTATTAAAAATTATAGATTATTATAAAGTGAACTAGCTAAGCATACTGTGCTTGCAGTACAAGTTCGAGATAATCTCAATTGATCTGCATGGATGACATGCTGATCAGGCGTAGCTATTAAGATGCCAAGCATATTAGGAATAACATGTTTATTTACCATACTCCTGAAGGAAATGCCCATGCAGTTACACATCACAATGGCTTTTTTGCACACAAAATGATGATCACATGATTGTCATGTGAATGTGGGGGTGACCAAAATTGTATTAGCCAGCTGTGGTAAAACAGCTTTCAAAAATGAGCAAGTCAATTGCCAAAAAGAAAAGACCACAGGTAATTCCACCTACTGCAATAAAGCTGGAACCAACCTACATCCAAAAAGTTGTAGATAAGTTGAAAAAGCATCCCTGGTACCAAAGAAAGAACTATACAGAAGACAAGTGGAAGCAAATGGCAAAGGAACTAACAGATCCAGATGAACTACATGCTAAGTTTAGTCACCTAACAGATGAAGCCTATGCTGAAGTTGCCATAGAAACAGGGGAAGAAATTGACGACACAATGGGTGGAGAGGTGTTCACGCATTCTTCAGAAAAGAGTGAAGCTAGTGCTAGCATTAAACAAAGATTAGATGAAGTTTCAAAACTCCCCGTTCAACTCTATCTAAGAGAGTTAAATATCCAATCGAAAGCTGCACTTACATTTGCTAGAATCTTTGCTAAGAAATATGGCCCGCTGCACGTGGCACTACAGGTTGGCGATGTAATTGTGGAGTGGGACAACTCAAGCTTAGTCATTCCAATCCAAGGTGAATTTGTTGAGCCTATCTTTCGAGGAGATCTAACCAAACACAGTGCTGTCACATCTCAAGCTGCTGCATTAGCACCGCAAATGACAGATGCTGTTCAACACTTGAAGTATGACAAGAGCATTGAACTTTTGTTCGACGTATCAGTCAGCCGGAAGAAAATGATCGATGAGTTGATCAGAGTCATTTCAAACTACAACAAGCGATTTTACTACCATGTACTTCATCGTAACTGCCAGACGTTTGTCACAGATGCAATGCATGCCATAGGTATAAAACACATGCCAAAATTCTCTGGAAGGTTGAAGGACTACTTCAAAGAAATCAAGAGAGGGAAAACAAAAAATATTCCCGACGAGTTTGCTTCTCATGAAGATCTTGATCACTATGTCATGGACATAAAGAAAGAGGACACACTCACTGCTCATGATAAGGAGTACCTCCTCTGTTTGTACTTTCAGTTTCACCTTGATGCGATGAGGTCGGATAAGGATGATCCTGAGGAGGCCATCATGAGGTGTCCAGTCCCCTCTTGTCAGATGAGGAGACTGGACGAAATGATAAATGGAGAACCAGCAATACTGTTAAGAGTACAAGATGAAGACTGAATTGTTGCACAATCACATAGTTTAGCTAGCCAAACAATTTAAACTATTAAACTTGTATTTTACAAATCATTGCACAATATTGTAAGAACAGAGAATTGTATTAGCAACTGTACTGTTAAACTCAATTTAGGATCAAGTCTTTAAGCATATAGTCCTTCATCAAGCATGTCCTCCATCAGGAAGTCTTCTTTCTACCAAAGATCTGATCAAGCCAGACTTGCATGTTCTCACCATACATTCTTCAACGCCTATATGAATCTGATGGTATGCTAGACGTAGGTACCGAAGATCATCTGTGAAAAGACTTTCAAGCTTTCCTTTTGACTCCTTTTTCATGACATACACATCAATATCTTCATGACGTTGAAAACTTATGGGTACTGTCAGGTTTCCTTGCATTATTTGTTTCATCGTTTCAGCTAGGTCACCAGTCAATTCTGGTGGCCGATCAATATACCAAAGACTTTAAGAACATCATCTACAAAAGTCTGGCAATTTCGACGGACAACATTATAGCAATAAGCACGATTGTACCGACAAATGACTTTAACCAGCTCTGAAATTGCGTCATATTTAGGCTGAGCTGATTTAATTGCATGTTCTAATTCTTCACTCTTGCTCTTAATATTGTTGCGTACTACCTCTACACGAACGTGATACATGCTGTGAGGGCGTATGTCGGCAAAAATCTCACAAGTGATTCAGAAATATCTAAATCTTCAGGATTTCTCCTACGAGGTATCACTAAACTTTCTAGCCCCCACTCAAGAAAGACATCTCCAATCCTTATTGCAGTATGGACTGCACCATAGTTCAAACCCATTAGGTGTGCCCCGTAACAAAGGAGAATACCTAGGTTTGGTGCTCTTTTTTGCTCTACACCAATCAGCTCAGAAACGTACAAGACTATGGGTAGACTTGCATTCATTAAAAATCGATGTTTGAGTCTTTCTTGTTTCATGCAATTCTCTTCTGAAGAAACCAAATCAGAGTCATCCTCATCATTTTCCTGAAGGGTTTCTTCAAGGCCATTTTGATAAAGATGGCTAAAATCCATCCTTAGTTTGTCCTCTTGTATAAGATGCACAGCTTCATAGGTAAGTTTTGTTTCATTGAGATCTCTGTAGTCTGGGTTTTTTCTTAGTTTATCCTTCACTTGGATTACATAGGTACTCTCTCCAGTGGACAATGACCGAATACCAGTAGAAACATACCTTACAAAGTCACTGGAAGACTGGCTTATTTGGGAACTACTTCTCACAGTAGAACGAACAGCAGTGCGAGAAGATTCGCTTGCAGTACGACTAAATTTCGACAAACTTATCCTATCTTCCAAGCAAAAAAACAAACTATATATACTGATAGACTTTGAATTTCTCAACTCTGCACAAGATATAGGTGTTTTTATAGAACACCCAATGGGTAAGGAATGTGTAAACAATTGACAAGTGTCATCTAGTATGTATTGCACCACCACAAATGCACATACTCATTATAGTAACATGATACAACAATACATCCCACAAGATCCAACCCTTCAATAGTGCATGCAGCAATTGCTGACAAAAAGAAAACCCTCCATTCTATTCATCAAGGTTGTAGGTGGGAACTAGATGAGACAAAGTTAATTACTGACAAAATAGAAAAGTCTGCCTTCTATTCATCAAAGATAGTAGGCAGGAAAGTAAAACGACAAGTTGTAAAATAGTACAAGAGCTGTACACAAGACTATAGTTATATTTATCCATGGTCTAGTCTAAGTGTCTACTCATTCATGTACGAAAATTATGGATTCGCAATGAGTCAATTTTGATACACTCTTCAACTTCCTTCACTAGGCATTCAACCTCTCCACACTTCCAACCATCAGCAGCCATAGGGCCATCCTTTAAGGCACACTTTGACTGCAAGTGAAACACCAAATATTGGGCCAAGAGATACTCTAGATCTTGGTGACCCAGTGAAGCAAATTCACCACTCTTTCGAATACGCCTTACGTACACATTGAGCTCTGAATGACTTTGGAATTTATCTGGAACAGACTTTGAGTGCCCCTCTTTCAAAGCTTTGTAATACTCTGCAAGACCCTGAGTGAGTGTAATGGGTCTTTCCACACCTAATGCCTTGAGCACATCACTCACAAAATGCTGACAGTTGCGCCTTATCACATCGTGGTAGAAGACTGAAGTATACTTCACTATAGTATCCACAACAGCACTAATGGACTGAACACTTGTCGAATCAATAACGTAAGCGAGAGTGATTTCTTTGTGAAAACCTCGCTGTTCGGCTGCTAATCTCATACCAGTATTGTGTCCCATAGTGATATCAACCCATTCATCTTTGTGCGGAAGATGCGATTGTAAACTGCCAAAGTCACTCTCAATGAGGCGAGGTATGACCAGACTAGAATCGTCCCATTCCAACTCAATATTTCCGATTTGTAACACGGCACGAAGAGGTCCATACTCAGCCTCAAAAATGGTCTCATATTTTGATGAATTGGTTCCACTATAGTTCAGTGGGAAGAGGGTAAGCTTAAGAGGTAGATTGCTGATTCTGTTTGGTTGATCGTCACTGGTAGTTGCTGCTAACAAAATTTCATGGCGGGAGGTCCCATGGCCATTCTTTATGTCACTTTCATGTAAGCTATCATCAGAAGTTGTCACCGAATAACTTTTGATCATTTGATTAAAATAGCATGACATGATTTCGTCCGCATTTGTCAAGTGTTCGGCTGGATTAATTTCTCTATTCTGGCCACTTTCAGCACCATTCTGCTCGTGTATGCTTCTAAGACTTTGAAGAAGGGGTGCTATCCTCAGTGACTGATGAGGATTACACCCAGCAGCAATACTGCTAGGTCCTACGCTTTGTAAGGAAGGATTTCCAGTCGATAGGCTTGGGAACTCGTGAGTGAGTGAAGCATATTGGAGTGAAAAGGGTTGCTGTTGGTCACCGTCTGTAGACTCTTGGGCACCTGATCCAGAGACAAACAAGCTTTGTTGAAGTCTCAGGCTTTCTTTCCTCTCAAGATTCTCAATCTTTTCCTGCACTTGAGGAATATAACTAGAATGTCTACTGGATGGTCTTCCGTTGGATTGTCCTGTGGGTTGCTTCTTCACCTTAGTGGCAAAGCTACCAAGGAATGACTTTCCTTTTGTATTGCTTCTGGACATTGTTTTACTGAAAGTACCAAGTTGTATACTACACACTAGTATGGCCTAGTTTGGTAGCACATGTGTGAGTAAACACATGTAGTCAAAAGGAGTTATTTCGACAATACTTATAAACTGTCTCTAATTGTCCGAACTACTACTAGAGTGTTAAATTGCTCAGGACAATAAAACTACAACCAGTTTACATGATTCACAAAATTTCCTACATAGTATTTGTACCAAACAATGAGTGCTATATTGCTGTACACAAAAAACNTCAAAAGATCTTTCTCTATTTCATTCAAATGAGTCACATTGAGAAATGGAAATGTTTCTTTATTTTGACATTTTGACCTATCTTCAAAGTATGATTGAAAGCTACACAGACCACAGGGACACTGGAAGCCACAAGCTTGTACTCCTGTAGCACTTCCAGAATCAGAGTCTCCACTAGTTGTAGGATCAACTGTCCTTTTTAGCTCATATGCTAGCTTGGTAAGGTTCAACTCTTGAAGGATAGCGATAAAATTATCAAAGTTTGCATCATTATCCTTGATCTTGGATAAGATCTGACTCATGAGGATACTAGCCCTGTCATATTCATGAGCATGAGGATTCTCTGCTTGAGTTTTGTGGTAGTCAGAGATGAGAGACTTTGAACGAGCATTTACAGCAAATTTGACAACAACTGAGGACACAGCTTCTACTAGACGAGGAAACTTTTGAACAAACATTTTATATCGAACAGACTGAAATTCTACACCTGCATTTTCACTGGCCATTTTAGTCGCAGAGGTGTAGCTTCTTGACAATTTATCCTTGCAATTCTGTGTGGCCATGTTAATTATTCCTAGCTTGATTGTCTAGCAGGTTATAATTTATTTTATGAACCATTTCTTGACAGTCTATCCACACAACATGACCATTGTGAGATATGGCCACAATAGTCCATATAAAATGGCATATAAACTACTTTAGAAGTTTCATCAATGTACTGAACACTTTAGTGGTTCAGAATCACCTCTAATTGTCTGATCTTTTTTTATTGCTCAGAACAATAGACACTTCTTTCACAACAATAGGCGTAAACTTGAGTACAACACCACACATTTAATGGGACATGTGACACTGTATGAATATCACATGGTCCCACCACTGAACAGAACCACTACATAAATTCATTGCTGAGTTGGTTTGGCATTCATGCATACACATCCTGTGAGCTACACACCACTATCAGAACACTCATCAAATCAACACATTTTTATCATACAAAATTAGACCACATGGCACACAAAATCCCTATATATTAGAGAGCAGAGGTTGGACCTGGTCCAACCATCTCCACATACAAAAAAATTACAAGTTGTCACAAAAGGGACTCAACTCACAATGAGGACAACTATACATGGACTTGCTTACAAAGACAATACTGCTACATTACACTAACAAATAACAACATAACATATATCGGCCTATAGCAAGACACACCAACCAGATTCAAACAAGGGTTTGCGCTTTTCTAGTTCTTCTAGCTGACAATTCTCAACTGGACACACCCATTGTCCTTGAGGACGCCCATTCTCGTCCCATCTGGTAATGTGAAATCGAAAATACTGTCCCATCAAGAAATCTAAGTCATACGATTTATAGTCATTAAGCTTTCCATTTTCTATCTCTTCTCTTACAAATTCATCAAGATCTTCATGCTTTCTGAAGTTACTGCGTTTCAACTTTCGACTACGATTCAGTTTTGAGATCTGTTGGTCAAAGGTCTTACAGATATCTGGAACTGGTTTTACTCCTACAGCACGGCATACATCACGGATAAAGTGCTGGTTATTGCACGTGCGATCGTTGTAGAACTTGTTTCTGTTATAGTCGACAACAACTCGAAGAAGATTGAGGAGCAGGGTGTCTCTCTTTGTATTGAGATCGATTATCAGTTGCACTTCAAGTCCACCATCCTTTTGGTCGATGGCTGAATCTCGTTTTGGTTCTTGTTTGCTAACAAAAGTAGACCAGTCACTAAGGTGTAGGCTAGCCTTGTAGACTGGTTGGGAGGCAAGAAATGTACCTGCTTCAACAGGAATAATCAAGTCAGATTCGTCCCAGGACAGAATGAGATTCTCAATATGAAGAAAAGCTTGTAAAGGAGCATTGAGGATTGGGCCTGGTCTTTGTTGTGGTTGAGTACGAAGGAGTAGCTTAATGGAGAAATTGGAAGCGGTCTGAAATCGGTCCATTGAAAGACGGCGTGCTTCTGCATGAGGTAGTTGATTGTCTTGAACTCTTTGGTAGTCATTAGAAGCACTGAGTGTGAGTTGTTTGGCTACTTCGTCAATCTTTTTGGCAAAGTATTTGGCACGATATTCTTCCTGCGATACAAGAACTTTGGCTAATTCTAATCGTTCTGCTTGGCTTTTGTTAGGAAACGTAGCATCTACTTTTTGAGAGATCCTCTCGCTATATCCAGAACGACTATGACGAGCTAGTAACAGTGCTTGATCTGTCTCACCAGCCAGCTATAAAACAAAGAAGAAATTAATGGGTCAGGACTAGCACACAGTATACTTAGAGCAGGTACAACCTGAACTCATCCACCAGTGCTCTTTCTCTCACACCAACCCCCCCCCCTCCCCCTACACACACACACACACACACACACACACACACACACACACACACACACACAATGACAACTCAGCATCACTTCTTTCCACTCACCTNCTGTTTAGCCAATCGTTCACTTGCTTCTTCTTGATCACCTCCAGGAATACCGTTAATGCCATGGCCATTGCCAACTCCATTCTGTTCAACATCTTCCTGTCTAGGAGCTTCATACACATATTCTTCTTCTTCTTCTTGAATAGCAGAAACTGTTGGTTTTCTGGACACCGGTTGTGATTTGTTTTCCAGAAACTGATTTAATAGGAGAGCGTGATCCTTGACCCACTCCTCCAGCTGTGCACACTGACAGTTGGGTACTTCACATTGCCACTCATCTTCATCCTCAGAGGCTTCGATGCTTGGCAGGTGGAATTGAAAATATTGGCAGAGAAGAAACTCGGAATCATGATTCGTCATGTCTTGGACTCGTAGCTTTCTTGCAACACACTCATCAAGTAGCTCGTGTGTTTTAAACTCAGCAAAATTGAGTGGTTTTCCTTTTTTCAGAGACTCGAAGTATTCTTTTAGATGTCCACTAAACTCAGGTGGTTCTTTGATACCGAGCGCTGCCAGAGCATCAAGGACAAAGTGTTGACAATTGCAAGAGAACACACTGTACTTCTTGTTGCTATTATAGTCGATAATGACATCGATGAGCCTTTGGAGGAGTTCCACCTTCCTTTTTGCCGAGTTGTTGAGAATTTCAATTTTTCTTCTACGATCTTTGCGACGATCAGCCAAACTCATACTTTTCACGAGCTTATACGTCTCATCAAACCACTCTCCTTGATCGTGTACATGGGCAGCAAACAGTGAACCACTTGGTTCATATGCCGGCATGACCAACCCTTCTTGGCCCCAATCCAATGTGATATTACCAACTTCCAATGCAGCATGCAAGGGACCATACTCATACCTCAGCAAAGATGTAAAGGCGTGACTGAGGGCCCACTGCCGTTCAAGCTTGGAGAGATGAAGCTTCACAGGGAGATGGCAGACACTAGCTACCCCATGTTTGGCAGCTTCACGAGCCTTATCTCTTTCAAAAGAATGGAAATCAGACAGCAATTCGTTCTGTTCTTCGACATTTTCTACGACTCCTTCCACGCAATCCAATAGATGCTTAAATTTTTTCATAATTTCATCCCGATCTGTCAACTCTTTCGCGAGCTGGATTACCGCTTCTTGATTTTTGTCAGGAAACATCTTTCTCACTTTCTCTTGGGTCATTTTGGTTGCTGTTACTGGAGACTGAGCCATACTAGCAAATTTTGAAAAACACTCGAGCAGAACACACAAACAAAGAAAGAAATTATGCTATGGCAGAGTGGGAACGAGGCCATAAATTATGCGCATATGCGTGCGATGTGCACGCTGACAATGCACGGGGGTGCCCCAGGGGGCGCCCAAGGTGGTGACGTGACTGAAAGTAATTATATAGCTGAACACATGCGCACATGCACTGCACCGATGAATATTCCAAGATATTATACACAAATTCACAACCTTGTGAGTAGACATACAAGCTACACACACACACACACACACACACACACACACACACACACACACACAAATTTTCTGTCCCAATGCACACTAAACCGGTTGTCAAAATATAAGATTCTTTATTTGTATTTTGCTCTCAAGCTCTTGCATGAGGCACCCTCTCTCTGTACACTTCCAATTCTTTAAAGTAACAGAATCATTCTTGTAGCGCCTTCGGTCTTCAATATGAAACTTGAAATAGGTCACCAAGAGAAATTCCAAGTCTGCTCGAGACATAGAATCAATCGACTTCTTAACAACAAGATTTCTCACATGTTCGTCAAGTTCGGCATGAGTTTTGAATGGAAAGTTGAAATTGACTAAGTTTGACTGTAACTCTGAATGGGTGGAAGACGTTAGAGCTTTGTAGTACTCTCCAAGACTGCCTGTAAATTGGATTGGCAATTTTACATCTAGTGCTTTGAGAGCATCAAAAATAAAGGAATTTTTTTTGGATAGACTAAAGTAGCAATTGCGATTGTACTCCACAATTACTTCAACGAGAATATCAATTAGACGAGACTTCTCCACTGTTGCTTGAATAGTAAGATCAACCTGAGCAAGATGGTCCATATTCTCAGCAGCTTCCTTCAATTTTGGGATAAGATTGTGTGTGAACCCAACCCAACTAGAAAGATGTTGAATATCTGCCTTGAATAATGGATTATTGATATCACACTCACTAAAATTGGGAATGACCAGACTTGAATCATTCCATTCTAAAATAACATCACCAACTTGAAGAGCAGCATTCATGTAGCCAAACTCGTTCATTTTCTCAAAAACCACCAGCCACATACTCTTATGCTTAAAATTAAGGATTAGACGAAGAGGAAAGTTAATCACTTCTGAAAATCGGCATTTCCCTCTGTATTGAGCCTTAGAAATCTCCTCAGGGGTTGCTGGCACAGTTTCAGATTCTATAATGTCCTCACTCACAGCAGAAGCAGCTAGGCGCTCAACAATATCACAAAAATAATTCCGTATGAAGTCAGGATCACATATATTCTTGGCAACTTTATCTGCTGAAACTACAGATTCTCCAAACCTAAATTTCTTGTAATTGCAGGCCTCCAACTTTTTAACTACCTTGGGAATATACGAGTGTGAAGGTGTGGGGCTGCCCCCAGATATAACCACAATGAAAGATCCTGAAGGAAGAGGGGTGCCGTTCACTGTCACCTGGATCTCACAATCACCAGCTCTCGTGGGAGTGAAACTCACTACATATTCTCCAGGGTTATCTTTCACTGGTTTAAAGAATATACCTGCAACAATTGAGTCATTAGCTAGTAGAGTCAGTTTGGTGTCAATATGGTGGCTGCCACTACATGGGTCACCGTCTTCATCAAAGAGACAGACTTGGAGGTGAGATGGGGTGTGCTTCTCCAACTTTTCCTGAGGTAGACTCACTGTACACTTGGAGATATCAGGCTGGAAAATTGAGCAGTAATAAGGTTGATTAAATCTGTCTATCATTAAGTTACATTTTGACATATACCTGTAAATAACTATAGACCACAACAAGGAGAGCTTTTGAAGGAAGAGACATGCCATTCACTGTCACTTGGATCTCACAATTACCAGCTCTTGTGGGAGTAAAACTCACCACATACTCTAAAGGGTTATCCTTCACTGGTTTGGAGAATGTGCCAGCAATAATTGAGTCATCAGCTAGTAGAGTCAGTTTGGTGTCAATATGGTGGCTGCCACTACATGGGTCACCATCTTCATCAAAGAGACAGACTCGGAGGTGGGATGGGGTGTGTTTCACCAAGTTCTCATGAGGTAGACTCACTGTGCACTTGGAGATATCAGGCTGGAAAATTGAGCATTAATAAGTTTAACTTACAGATTATTAAATCTGTATGTGTTACATGCACCCTCAGGAATTATGAGTATAAACGTGTGGTGTACCTGCAAATAACTATAAATAGTAACATGGAGAGCTCCTGAAGGAAGAGGGGTCCCATTCACTGTCACCATGATCTTACAATCGCCAGCTCTTGTGGGAGTGAAACTCACTACATACTCTCCAGGGTTATCCTTCACTGGTTTGGAGAATATGCCAGCAACAATTGAGTCATCAGCTAGTAGAGTCAGTTTGGTGTCAATATGGTGGCTGCCACTACATGGGTCACCGTCTTCATCAAAGAGACAGACTCGGAGGTGGGATAGGGTGTGCTTCTCTAACTTCTCCTGAGGAAGACTCACAGTACACTTGGAGATATCAGGCTAGAATGAAGGAAAGAATGCAATTAACTCAAGTGAGTCATTGAATAATTATGCATTGTTCTTACTATTGATGACTTGTAGATTTGGAGACACTCTTGAGTTTTCTTGAGTTTGAATTGACTTAACCATTTTGCATCTCTAGCATCGCTGAGCTGCTGCTGAAGAAGAATCACATTCATGTAGAGTGACAACTTTAAAACCTTTTGATCATCCTCAGATATTCCCTCCTGTTGAAGTTTGTCCATCTTGGTCTCATTTTCTTTAATGGCTTGTGAGAGTTGACGTATTTGCTTATCTTTGATAGCTAGATCCTGAGTGTGTGTTTCAATCTCTTTTCTTTTGAGCTCTACTTCTTGTTTGCCTTGCTCTAACTGGAGCTGTGTAATTATGACATAAATCACATGTAAACATGCATCTTTCCATCAATGCATTATATCAATACCTTTACTTCTTCAAGGTGTTTTTCACCGGCTATAGAATAGGCAGTTGACTCAATCAGCCTCTGGTTTATCTTATGTTGCTGTTCACTAAAGGATCTCTTCAGTGTCTCCACTTCTTCTCGGAGTTGTTTCACTAAAGCTGATTTCTCCTCAACTTCCGCCACCTTTTCTTCCAGTTCCCTTTCCTTATGTGCAAGTTGTTCTCGAATCATGGCCAGTTGGTTTTTCTTGACTGCCAGCTGTGTTTGAAGTTCTTGGATTTTATTGCGATGCTTACTCTTCATTCTTTCAAATGTTTCATGCCAAGTACTTTTCATTTTCTGCTGCGACTGTTTGAGGCACTCACTTTCTTCACGTTCAAGTTGAAGTTCAGTTTCAAGCGATTCAATATCATCTTGGAGAATACTGTTTTGTACCTGCAATTCTAACAGTTTTGTATTCAGGTCTGTTTCAATGCTTTCGATCAGCTTATCTCGTGAGCGTAAGGCTACGTCCAGATCAAATTGCTTGCATGATAGTTGACGCTCAGTAGATTGACAAAGTGCATCTGCATCCTATGAATCAAATGTACTGCATATTATCACTCGTATCCACTCAGACTGTCACCATGCATGCAAAACGTGGTAGCACCACATTTGTAAGCTGTGGACACTTACATATCAAACCACACAATGTTGTGGTGGCTGTTACCAGATTCTGATATTGGAACATGAATTATAGTATGTAGCCTCGTTCCCAGGCTCCCTCTCCTTTTCTCTTGTGCCTAATTTCTGGTGGGTGTGGACTCATTGAGAGGGAGCCTGGGAACGAGGCTGTGTCCACCAGCTCTCTATGGTTAAACCTCTCAAGCCTGGTTCACAATATGATGCATTGATGCACTTATTAGTACTTTATATTGGTGATACAGCCGTGATGCAAAACATTGCCGCAGAATTAGAATAAGTTTCTAAGTACATGTTTGATACGTTGTGTTGCTATGTTTTAGCGAGCCAATTTTTTTAGTGACTTAATGCAACGCAACCAAAAATATTGTGAACCAGGTTTTATTCTTCTGTAAATGTACCTCACCCAAAGGAGAATAATTGACATAATTATAATGGGAAATTTTCAGTGGTCCAAATTTTTGAAGCATTGGTTGTTTCTGCAAGAATTTATTTTGTAGAACGTTGATTGTTACAAACCAAAAGCCTATAGTCACGAACACATATGTTTAAATTTTCATAGTTCTTTTTTTTTACGATTAGATACATCTTGACCATGAAAATCACAGAAACTTGAACCTGTGACAATTTCCTCCAATATGGTATGTGTTCTAGGTTCTATTTGATCAACATAATAAAAAGACTTACTGAGGAGGCTGCAACAGTAGGTAATTCAGAAAATGTGACACCTATAAGCAAAGAAACACAACATATTGCTCACTGTTTACAAATGTATCAATGTTCTGGACTTACCATACTTCTTTGCAATGTTTTCAGCAAGTACACATCTTCCAATATTCACAAGTGCTCTAACAACTTTTGTCCAAGTAGGCTTCTCTCGTATCAACACCTCCAAAAGACACTGCTCTACTCCTAACAGGATGTTGTCTCTCCGAATGACCCTCAACTCATCATCAGGAATGTCCAGCTCTAGACCAAATTGAAACCAAGTGTCAACTCCTTTCAATTCTCTTTGGAGATCCTTCAATTTAGCTTCTTCAACTATAAAGTGCATATCGAGTTTAATGGATGGAAGCAAAATCTTTTCAAGGAGCTTATATAGGTAACTGTAAGCTAGTTACTGTTGGTACTTCTTGTTTTATTACTGTAAAAATTGGGGATTATCATTTTTATAGAAATACACCATCACCAAAATTCCCCAGTATGAAATGCCCCCAGTTTACCTTAGCGTACATGATAATCACACTTGTACTAAGCATACACAAGTATACCACATTGATCCTATTACCTTTTTGAGATGAATGTTGATCCAAGTTCTTGTCACTGAACATACTCTTGTCAAAGTCAAACAGCTTACTCTTCTGCCACTTCTCTATATAGTGCCCAAAAGTAGCCAACGTTACTTTATGCATCACTGGCCATGATGGCTTTCCTTTTTGCTCAGTAGAATGTGTTGGGGATGCTAAAAACAGCTCAGCATTGATACTAAATTGTAGTTGGGGTTCTTGTACAGACCGGTCTTGTCCAGATATTGATATGAGAGTACTTTGGTCAGCTTGTACTAGTGTTTGACGATTTACTTCAGGTCTAGCCTTGAATTCAGTTGAAAGAACCTCAGCAAGGTCTAATTCTACTTTCTTCTTGTTTTCAAGAAATTTTCTCAGAGCTGACTGCGAAGGGAACACAACTGAGAAGAGTGGAGCTTCCTCGTGATAAAACGTGTCTATGTGATACACTCCATGTTTTTCACTGAGAGCTATAGCAACTCCTGGCACAAGATTGGAGAGAGGATACTCTATACCAGTCTCAGAGTGATGGATGAGTGATGTTCCACTTTGGTTGATTTTGATCTCAGCAGGGGTGCCATTGATGGTGATGAGAGTTCTCAGGAGAAAGAAGTCGTTGTAGTAACATGAGTGGAGGCTGAATTGGATAGGGATGGCTTCAGAAGGCTCTTCATCCCTGCTCTCTAGATCTAGTCTAGCTGGAGGTACGTCAGACATGATCAGATATGATGCATACACTTTTCTATGCTTCTCAGTACGTAATTGGGTGCGGTGCCTATTTAACCACGTGGCCACTTTGTGGATGGAATTTCCCTGGGAAAATCCCCACTTATGATACTAACCTACCATACAGTACTTTACAAACCACAATTTACACAACATTATCACTAATAGTGAATAGTTGAACTGTATAAACAGTATATATACTCAAATAGATTAAAGTACTATTTAGGAGATATACAATAACTCAAAATATTCAGTAAAATTCACAATAAGAGCACTAAGCGACTGGGAAGAGTAGTAAATGGGTGCACAGTTTTACTAGGAGTGGTCAACTTCATTGAATATAACTGTACTATGGGTCACTATAATACATTCATACGTGGGACACGCCTCATCCTCTACTTATGATCAGGAGCTCATAACCACAATTCACACGACAGCTATAGGTAATACACAGCTACAAAGAGTATAAGGGCTCTGAACCTTTTGTATTTGTTAAACGTCCTATAAATTAGAGTCATCATATCACAACTTGACACAATGATACTGAGTTATTTTTTGGGGGGGGGAGGGGGAAATATTTGACCAAGACATTATGCTAGCCACTTAGATAAATATATAGATATGGTGTGGTTTAAGTGTTGGTTCTCCAAACAAATTCCACTGAGCAGTTCCATCGTACCCATTGTCTGTGTGCACATCCCATATTATACAGCTATACACACTTTTGGCCAAACAAACATGAGTACACTCATTGTTGTATCCACCAGCATTACTGTATGGTGTACAGAGTCCTACTGACACATGTATGCATGCAGTCATTGGTAAAATTTTAAGAGTGGAATTGAACGTGCTAAAAGAGTGCACACTCTTAAACCTGATTCACTTCATGTTTCTGTAATACACCATGAAGTTGTGTGACAATTGAAAAGGCTACAGTTCATGATGCATTATGGTCAATATCTATCCACTGAGGATCATCAACTGACCATGAGTCAAATGATGAACCAAAAATCCCAAATTTAAAGCCCATGCGCTTCTGAACTTTTAAATGTCAATATATAGCTCTCCAAATTGCTACCTAATTTCATTAAAGCTTTTGTCAAAGCAAATGATTTTAGAAGTATATATACTCCTATGTATAAAAGGTCACTAATGTTATTCGAATTCAATTTAATAGTTTTGAAACAGTGAGTGATTTGACGTAAGACGGAACTACAGTACATTGCATTGAGTCACAAAAAACATCACACACACACACACACACACACACACACACACACACACACACACACAGACCNCTTTCCTTTTGAGCTCTGCTTCTTGTTTTGCCTGCTCTAACTGGAGCTGCATACATTAAAAAAATATCATAGATAATGCATCACTCAACTCACCAAATCAAACTATGTAAGTATGTACTAATAATTATACTTCTGTGATGCAGCTTCTATACAGTCATAATATTAATGAGTAGCTCCACCTTTATTTCTTCAAGGTGTCTCTCATTTGTTATGGAATAGGCAGTTGATTCGAGCTGTCTTAGGTTCATCTTTTGTTGCTGTTCACTGAAGGATTGCTTCAGCATCTCCACTTCTTCTTGCAGTTGATTCACTAAGGCTGATTTCTCCTCTACTTCTTTTATCTTTTCCTCCAGTTCCTTTTCCTTTCTGTTTGAGTTGTTCCTTGATCTGTGCCAATTGGTTGCTCTTCATCGTTAATTGGTGTTGTAGTTCTTTGATCTGTTCCTTTAAACCATTCTTCATTCTCTCAACAGTTTCTCTCCAACTGCTTTTCATTTTCTTTTGTGACTCCTCCAGGTATTCACTTTCTTGGCTCTTATTTTGCAATTTTAGTTTCAGGTATTCGATTTCATCTGCTAATGAGCTATTTTGCCCTTGTAATTCTAGCAGTTCAGCACTGAGCTCTGTTTCTATATTCTCAATCAGCTTATCTCTTGATCTTACAGCAGTATCCAGATCATGTTGTTTGCATGACAAGTCACGTTCCGTATAATCTTCTCTCAGTTCATCACATTCCTATATTAGAGTTGATTGCCATTTAATTATCATGTTAATCAATATACGCACAATCACATTAATTTTGCTGCACTCGTTTCCTAAAAAAAAAGAGGTAACCACCTATAGCAGCAATGGAGTGATTCCATGACGCCAAGAAAAAAAAAAACACAGGTGGTAGCTTGTGCTACTTAATTCATACTACTTGAAACATGGATACTGACGGAAATTTTCCACACCCATGCAGTGCTCAATTTTTCCTGATGGTGCTACTCCAACCATGCTCTCTACTTTCCAACCAAATAAAGGATGTTGTGGTCTATATAGTTGTGCTTAGCCTCGTTCCCAGGCTCCCTCTCCGGAAATGAAATGGAATAAAGTTGGTGGTTAATTTCGGTGGGTGTGGACTCACCGAGAGGGAGCCTAGGCTAAGGCTAAGTAGTGCTTACCAGTGGCGTAGCTAGACACTAACAGTTGGTAGGGCACTGAAGCAATCGAGCTACGCCCTTTTTTGCTAGACGACCTTTACCGTTTTATTTCACGGCAAAAATTTCGAGAATTTGGCATTGAAAATGTCATTTTAGAAGTTCTGAGCAGTCTGAACTTACTACATGAGTCATTATTAGTGTCAGTTATCCTTCCCAGCCATTAAAATTACAGACTTGTTGCTCATGAGTTTGTGCTGAATGAACAGACTGCACCAGCTGATTTGTAATTTGGTAGGGCACGGTGAACTAATGGTAGGGCACAGGCCCTGGTAGGCCCTGGTTTGGCTACGCCACTGGTGCTTACTCACTACCTTTACCTTTGATGTCATAAGGCTTCAACTACAATAGGTAGATTTATAAATGTAATAATTAACCCTTGGTGCGCATGCGCAGCAGGGGTTATGGTAGTCGTTTTGTCTGTGTGTGTGTGTGTGTGTGTGTGTGTGTGTGTGTGTGTGTTCCAACTATATCTCAAGAACGGCAGCTCCAGTCTTCAAAAGCAGCATACCAAGGTAAAATAATCGAGATTATCTAAAAAAATTACACAAAGAATTTAACAAAAGCGTGTAGTTCCTGAGATCTGAGGCTTTTCAGCCTCTTTGAGCGCTAAGCTTCGAGGCCACACCCATAATTTTGGGGGACGAGCCTGAGCGAGCTTCNAGCTCACGACTTGGGAGAGCATCGAGAAAGGATTATCCATCAATTAGCTGAAGTGATTGCAGACTACAACAGTAACAAGAAATACAGCATATTTCACTGCAACTGCCAACACTTTGTGGAAGATTGTCTTACAGCTCTTGAGATCAACGATCAACCAGAGTTTCCACACGAGATGCAAACTCAATTGAAGAGGCTCAAAAGAGGAGGAATGGCGAGTCCGACGCTAGAAAGAAGACGCTTTGGCACACACACTGACCTCGATAAATACTACTTGAATGAAGATAAAATGTTTAAAAAAGAGGACTTGGAGTACATATCATTGCTCTATTACCATTTTCACCTGACAGCGTTAATACAAGCAGGCAAGCCTGAAGATTGGCATTGTCAAGAGGACGACTGCCAACTTGATGCAGTGCAAGAAAAGCTCCAGCAACTATGTGAAGAAGCTAAAGAGCTAGAAATAACTGTATCTATTCGTAGCACAGCACTTTAATGAATTTCCAAAAATCCCTGTATTTGCCACAGTTGCATAATGTAATTAAGAATGATAGTCCATATACATAATTTTTCTTGTAAAACTAAAATTGATATCAAGTGCTGATCATTTTTGGTAAAAATTAAATGTGTACATGATTAAAAATAATTTGTTGCGATAACAGTGCCATATAGCGGGGTTTAACTTTTGCGGTTTTCGCAGCTCACCATCCACCCGAGGAATTAAGTTCATCCATGAAATTCTCTGTAACATACATACCGTGCTGTATGGGTGTGGCACAACTCCTCCACAAATTAGTTAAAATGCAAAAATGCACCTATAGGCATGAATGTATATGGCCTGGTTCACAATAATAATTATGACGAATTGACGTATGTAATAGTACTTTATATTGGTGACGCAAAACGTTGATGCAGAATTAGAAAAAAGCTTCTAAGTACACATTAAAATTTAATACATTGCACTGCTGCGATTTAGTGTGCAATTTTTTCTTTCATAATGCAGCATAACATAACCCAAAATATTGCAAACCAGGCTTGTAGCTCTGGTTCAGCAATGATAGTATGTCTGAAGACAAAAATTCTATTACTACAAATTCTATTACTACACAAAAGTATAAAGGCCACAGATTTAACTAAATTCACACAATTAACAAGCAATGTAAACATTCCAATGATGTCCCAACATGTCAGCATTAACATTTAGAATAATACTTTCAAGGTTCAAAGTTCAAGGACACACAATCATACATACATACATACACACACACACACATACATAATTATAGTTAAATAAACAGTTGCATAATGTTTCCCATTTACCTACTACAGGTTTAAATCAAGCTATAGTACAGACAAAAAGTATGTGAACTTTCATTATGTAATGATGATGTAATGGCTAGGTGCACTCACTATCAGACAAGGTTGTGTGTGACTAAGAGAACAACAACATCTCTGTGGGCACAAACACCACTGTCACTTGAACTTCCCTGATTTTATATTGGTGACGCAGCTGTGATACAAAATGTTGATGCAAAATTAGAAAAAGTTTCTAAGTACATGGCGTTGTTGCATTTCAGTGGGCAAAAAAAATTTCATGATGCAACGTAACCCAGAATATTGAAAATCAGGCTTATAGCTCTGGTTCAGTAATAATAGTATGTCTGAAGTCTTACTACACAAAAGTACAAAGGTCACAGATTTAACTAAATTCACAGACAGTATGTGATTAACATGCATTCCAATGATGTCATAACATGTCAGAATTAACAGTTAAAGTAATACTTTCAAGGTTCAAAGTTCAAGGACATACACATACATACAGAACATGGTTAAGCAAACAGTTGCATAATGGTTCCCGCCAAGTTGTAGCACAGACAAAAAGTATGTAAACTTTTCATTATGTAATGATGATGTAATGGCTGGGTGCACTCACAATCACAAAAGGTTGTGTGTGAACGAGAGAACAACATTTCTGTGAGCACAAACACCATTGTTATACATGTAACAAACGTCTTCTAATGTACTGTTTTGAATTGATGAAACGCAAGACTCTTTAGTTGTATTCGACTCTCAAGCTCTTGCATGAGGCACGCCCTCTCTGTACACCTCCAGTTCTCCAGAGCAACAGGATCATCCTTGTACTTTCTTCGTTCATCAAGATGAAACTTGAAGTACGTGGCCAAGAGAAACTCCAGATCTTCTTTAGGCATCGATTCAAGATCACCTTTAGACTGAAGGTTTTTGACATATTTGTCAAGTTCGGCATGGCATGAGAATTCAAACTTCATCGACTGTGAGCAACCTGACTTTAGAGCTTTGTAGTACTTTCCCAGACCACCTGTAAACTGAATGGGCTTCTCAACTCCAAGTGCTTTGAGAGCATCACACACAAAGTGTTGACAATTGCGATCGATCAAGTTGTAGTAGTGATAGCGATTGTAATCCACAATTACTTTGACAAGATTATCGATCAGACGAGATTTCTCAGCTGTTGCATGAAAGATGAGGTCAATTTGACCAGGATAGTCCAAATTCTCGGCAGCTTTCTTCATTTTTGGAGTGTGCTGTTTTGTGAAGTCAACCCAACCAGCAAGATGTTGAATATCCGCCTTCAAAAGTGGATCATCATGCTCACTAAAGTTAGGAATAACCAGACTTGAATCATTCCATTCAAGAATAACGTCGCCAACTTGAAGAGCAGCGTGCAAAGGGCCAAATTCCATACCCAAAAGAGACGAAAAGGTTTTTGTTATGATTCCACCTTGACTAATGGGGGTAAGGATGAGACGAAGAGGAAAGCTGCACACTTGAGAAAAGCGATACTCGCCTCTGCTTTGAGCCTTGGAAATCTCCACGGGAGTAGATATGCTAGCATCACGTTCATCAATGTTCTCGTCCACAGCATCAGTGGCAGGATGCTCCACAACATTGCTAAAATAATCTCGGATGAAAATGGGATTACACATATCCTTTGCAAACTCCTCATTTTTGAATTTCTTTCGAGTGGCTCCAGTAGGATTGTCAGCATTTGGTGTCTGTTCTGCAGGGTGAGTTGCTGGAGGCTGACCTGCTGTTACATCTGGTCCTGCTTGGCTTTCTATGGTAGCATGTACAGAGATAGATTTAGTCTGGATGTTTCCAGATTCAGCATGTTCTGACTCTTCGATGTTTAAAGCTTTCACTTTTTCAACCACCTGGGGTATATAAGAAGATTGGGATCCGCGGCGACTGCCGGAAGGTTCTGGTTCTGTGGAGCCATATTTAACTTTAGCGTATGATCTTGCTAGACTTCTCCTGGTGCTCTCAGATCTAGATCTACTAGTTGACATGTTGACTTAGAGCTTAGAGTTTAGAGGAAACTCCCACAACTGTGAGAATGGCTTGGCAAAGTATGGCCGACGCGGCGCGGCGGCAAGCATTCACAATCACGTGCGAAGTAAAATGGGTGGGGCTAGAAGTTGGGAGGGGGGAGGGGCTGTACACTAATGTAAAACTCTGAATAAAGTTGAACTGTTCTGATAGTGGACTTTCAGTTCAAATTTCGTGGGGATGGGGGAGGGGGAGGAAAGCATTAAACCTTTTAATTTTCAATAGTGAACAAAATGTGAATACACTTGACTTCCTACTTGTAGATAACATCTTGTGTTCCCCTGGGGAAGTCCTTTACAACAGGCCAAGAGGAAATCCCACTTTTTTGTACTATAAAACAGCAGACATTATCTACCAATAAACAATTCACCAAAAGCAAGCAAGCAAGCAGAGTAAACATCCGAAAGAATATAAAGGACTCCGAGGAGAAAGATGATTCGCAGCAGGAGCAGAAGTAGGAGTAGACAACTACCAGTCCAAAACTACAAAGGACCTGCAGAGCTGGTCAAGGAGAAGCTGGAGAAATATTACGATACTTCAAGTACGGAGCAACAAAAGCTGGAGTTGCTATCAGAACAGCTAACAGATGTTGACCAAATTGAGGTAGGCTATTTGGGTTCCTTGCTCACAGCAAGTAAGAAGGCGACAAAAGATTGGGAGAGAGAACACAGCTTTGAGAAATCATTTGAAAACGTAAGAACCTACAGAACAGCAGCAAAAAAAGTGGGAAAACATTTTAAAGAAATCGCAAAGTTGGATGTGAAGCTGTACCTCACTGACATCAACCACAGCATGTCGATGAACATCTTTGGTCGAGCCATTGTTGGAACACTAGCTAAACTGATGAAAATATCATACGGTCCTCTTCACGCTGCTTTGAAAGTTGGCAATGTTTACCTCGAGTGGGGGGATAGCAGTTTAGTGATTCCAACAGAGATAGATGACACCCAACAAATTCAATTGATCAGGTTTGCAGGCGAAGTACAACAACATGGAACATTTTACAAGCAAGCACAAGAGTTAAAGGAAACAGTGAAAGATACCATCCCTCGTGATCGCAAGAAAATGAAGTTTACACGACAGAGAGAAATAGCTCACGACTTGGGAGAGCATCGAGAAAGGATTATCCATCAATTAGCTGAAGTGATTGCAGACTACAACAGTAACAAGAAATACAGCATATTTCACTGCAACTGCCAACACTTTGTGGAAGATTGTCTTACAGCTCTTGAGATCAACGATCAACCAGAGTTTCCACACGAGATGCAAACTCAGTTGAAGAGGCTCAAAAGAGGAGGAATGGTGAGTCCGACGCTAGAAAGAAGACGCTTTGGCACACACACTGACCTCGATAAATACTACTTGAATGAAGATAAAATATTCAAAAAAGAGGACTTGGAGTACATATTATTGCTCTATTACCATTTTCACCTGACAGCGTTAATACAAGCAGGCAAGCCTGAAGATTGGCATTGTCAAGAGGACAACTGCCAACTTGATGCAGTGCAAGAAAAGCTTCAGGAACTATGTGAAGAAGCTGAAGAGCTAGAAATAACTGTATCTATTCGTAGCACAGCACTTTAAGCATTCCTGTATTTGCCACAGTTGCGTAATGTAATTAAGAATGATAGTCCATATAATTTTTCTTGTAAAACTCAAATTGATATCAAGCATTGATCATTTTTGGTAAAAATTGAATGTGTACATGATTAAAAATAATTTATTCACCTTGTTGCGATAACAGTGCCATATAGCGGGGTTTAACTTTTGCGATTTTCACAGCTCACCATCCACCCGAGGAATTAAGTTCATCCATGAAATTCTCTGTAACATACATACCATGCTGTATGGCTGTGGCACAACTCATCCGCAAATTAGTTAAAATGCAAAAATGCACCTATATAGGCACGAATGTATATGGCCTGGTTCACAATATGACGAATTGACGTACGTAATAGTACTTTATATTGGTGACGCAAAACGTTGATGCAGAATTAGAAAAAAGCTTCTAAGTACACATTAAAATTTGATACATTGCACTGCTGCGATTTAGTGTGCAATTTTTTCTTTCATAATGCAGCATAACATAACCCAAAATATTGCAAACCAGCGCTAGGCTTGTAGCTCTGGTTCAGCAATAATAGTATGTCCGAAGACAAAAATTCTATTACTACAAATTCTATTACTACACCAAAGTATAAAGGCCACAGATTTAACTAAATTCACACAATTAACAAGCAATGTAAACATTCCAATGATGTCCCAACACGTCAGCATTAACATTTTAGAATAATACTTTCAAGGTTCAAAGTTCAAGGACACACATACATACAATCATACATACATACACACACACACACACACATAATCATAGTTAAGTAAACAGTTGCATAATGTTTCCCATTTACCTACTACAGGTTTAAATCAAGTTATATTACAGACGAAAAGTATGTGAACTTTCATTATGTATAATGATGATATAATGGCTATAGGTGCACTCACTATCAGACAAGGTTGTGTGCGACTAAGAGAACAACAACATCTCTGTGGGGACAAACATCACTGTCACTTGAACTTCCCTGATTTTATATTGGTGACGCAGCTGTGATACAAAACGTTGATGCAGAATTAGAAAAAGTTTCTAAGTACATGTTTGATTTACATGGCGTTGTTGCATTTCAGTGGGCAAAAAAAATTTCATGATGCAACGCAACCCAGAATATTGAAAATCAGGCTTATAGCTCTCAGACTGGTAATAATAGTATGTCTGAAGTCTTACTACACAAAAGTACAAAGGTCACAGATTTAACTAAATTCACGACATTATGTAATTAACATGCATTCCAATGATGTCATAACATGTCAGAATTAACAGTTAGAATAATATTTTCAAGGTTCAAAGTTCAAGGACACACACATACATACAGAACATGGTTAAGCAAACAGTCGCATAATGGTTCCCGTTTAACTACTACAGTTTAAATCAAGTTGTAGCACAGACAAAAAGTATGTAAACTTTTCATTATGTATAATGATGATGTAATGGCTGGGTGCACTCACAATCACAAAAGGTTGTGTGTAACCGAGAGAACAACAACATTTCTGTGAGCACAAACACCATTGTCACTTGAACTTCCCTGATGCACCCACTTAGGAAAGTTGTAGAATGGTATAATTTTAAAAATAAACATCAATTACATGTGTAACCTCCAAGAGGAAACTATATTGTGTGCTGATAATCCCCATGCAACTCAATCTATTCCTATAAAATCACAATCTATTGGGTCTTAATGTTAACAAAAATCAACTGCATGTTTAAAAGAAAGGTCCTAGCAACCATTTCAAACCTTCATCTCAAACATCAATAATCAGATTTTTATTTTCATATAAGCAAGTCATCATTTTCGTACAGTCACCATGTTAAAGTTATTGATTCATAAAAAGAACAGGAACCCAAGAAGGTCAGTGACACCTACACCTCACGAAGAGGTGATAGTGAAGCTGGAGAAGATGGAGCAACGTTTGCCTGAAGATACACCAAAATCGAGTCGACAAGAGCTGGAAACAGAAGCCAAACAGTTAACCAATGTCGACAAACTCAAGATGATCTATTTGAGTTCCTTACTGACCCCCAGCCAACAGGCGGCAGAAAGATGGAAGAACGAACACAGTCTCGAAGCAACGTTTGAAAGCTCAGGAGCTTACAAACAAGCAGCAAAAAGAGTTGGTAAACATTTCAGAGATATTGCTCGGTTGGACGTGAAGCTCTACCTCATCGATATTGATCACGGTATGCCATCAAACCTCTTTGGACGTGCCATCGTAGGAGGGATGGCTCGACTCATGAACATAAGATACGGTCCACTACACGCCGCCTTGAAAGTCGGAGATGTGTATCTCGAGTGGAATGATAGCAGTTTGGTGATTCCAGAGTCAATAGAGAATCCAAGACAAGAGATTCAAGAATTTCCAACAATCAGATTTGCAGGAGATGTGCAAAGACATGGTTCCTTCTACAGCGCAGCACAGGACTACAGAGAGACAATTAGAGAGACTATTCCTCACGATCACAAGAAGATGATGTTTACAAGACAGATGGAAGTGGTGGATGACTTGAGCGACCATCGCGAAAGGCTAATCCACAACTTGGCCCAAGTGATAGCTAACTACAACATGAACAAGGAGTATGATGTGCTGGACTGCAACTGTCAACATTTTGTTCAAGACTGTCTAACAGCGCTCGAGATCGATAAGCCAGTGTTTCCACACGAGATGCAAACTCAGTTGAAGAGGCTCAAACGAGGAGGAACGATCAGTCCAAGGCTAGGAAGAAGACGCTTTGGCACACACAGCGACCTTGATAAATACTACACAGAGACAGACAAGATATTCAGTAAAGAGGAGCTGGAGTACATATCGTTGCTCTACTTCAAGTTTCATCTAAGAGCTTTCAAAGAAGCTGGCAAGCCTGAAGATTGGAAATGCTCGGAAGACGATTGCCAACTAGATGCAGTGCAAAAAGAGCTGCTTAAACTACACGAAGCAGCAGAGGAATTAGATGTGATTACCTCTACAGCACTTTGACTGTAAACCACACCAGTAAAGATAGGAACACTCATACATATAAAAATCAGTGTGCATATCACGAAACAGTACCGTAAGATACCTTCATTGTGAGCATTTAATTATGTTGACCTTTACCAGTTTGTGAAAAATATTATTATATTATTAATTCTATTTTGTTTCATTTTACAATCGACAGTGAATTTATTCGCACTCATGAATCAGAATATGAATTAAAGATCATTAACCAATATTGTCATACAGTAGCTATAGATAATGTATGTCCAATGACAGTGACTACTATGCCATGTAATAGTATAGCTATCTGTTTAGAGCAGCACATTATTTATGAAGCACTTTACTAGTGCTACACAGTACAATATGGGCACTAATACATTAGCATGGTAGTCACACAAACCATCTTAACTGGGAGTGGAATAAAGAATGTGCCACAAATTGGGTAAAAACATGTTTATTCCATTCTCACTGTACAGTGTGTACACCATGTGTACTGCACATGCACAATGTATGGCTGTGACATCATTGTGCATCACATGACATCATCGAAAGTGCAAGAATAGAGTTTTGATAGGGAGTACACAACGTTAACCTATCATACACACACAATTCTAATGGGGGATGATGCAAAGTGACATCATCCTCAGCACACAATGCATGATATGAATATAATTTACAATGCATGCATGATACACAATGTTGGAGTATCATGCCGATCATAATACAAACCACTTACCTTAACGATAAAAATTGAATTTCAAGTTGATTGGCTTACCTTGACTATGCATTTACATGTACTTGGTAGACATCAGAACAGGTCCGAGGATCATGAAATAAATCTAGCTGTATATGCATGACTTACCTCTTGCTAAATAAATGCATGTCAGTACGAGCCGCGTTTGAACTAAGCTAAACCTGTCAGATGATATATACACATACGAGGTTTTCACCATTCACCATGACCTACTCTTCTTGAGAGTAGCTTATGGTCCATATAAAAACACCCATTGTACACATGTTACATATGCATGTACTCTTCTACATGACAATTTAATTGACATGCATATGTGCACACTTGATTATACATTTTCCCTTGTGTGCATTTTCTAACAAGTTAATTGTCAGAAAACACTAAAGGAAGGCAAATGACTAAAATGAATTCTGATTTTATCAGTATGCTAAAGACACGTACAGACATGTGCAGTGCTTGCTGGTCTGTTCCTGTCAACTCTAAATTCAGTTGAACTCTCACTCATATATAAAAATCTACACAAATGTTATGCCACACTCGTGTACACATACATACGTACATAAGGATGCATAACCACATGAATAATCAGCAAATCACCAAATTAAAAATTACCAAACACAGGCACGTGTATATAAATGATGTGGCATGCAGAATCAAATCAGCACAATCGTAGTCACTCACCTTGATTCTAGAGTATCAACTTTGT
This sequence comes from Tethya wilhelma, assembly GCA_964030475.1. Classification (NCBI taxonomy): domain Eukaryota; kingdom Metazoa; phylum Porifera; class Demospongiae; order Tethyida; family Tethyidae; genus Tethya; species Tethya wilhelma. Next base: position 24,619,144 of record CAXIPT010000001.1, read on the forward strand.
CTTTGAGTTTGGCAACATCAGAAGATAGCTCCTCCCTGAATAGGTAGGTATTGGTAACTTAAAAGACTGTTTCAAAATTGAGTGGCTTAAAGAGAAATTATCATAAAAAAGGTGCCAAGTAAATGCAAATGAACCCAACGACCTAAAACAATTACACAAATTAATGCCCATGGATGCACTAACAAAGCTTGCCACAATACAGATAGACTAGTTGCATGTGATATAATAGTGACAGCAAAATTGGGGTAATTTAACTTGTGATCAACTACTGGCAACTAACCTTCTTGCAGTGAGTTCCTCTTCAAGTCCATCTTGATAGTTGAGCTTCTTCATTGATTGCTACAAAGGTCAAAGTAGAGTGATTCATATTAAAACATATACCACTACTTGTTCCCAGGCTCTCTCCCCAATGAAAAACAGGAAGGGAGAGAGCCTGCCTGCATGTGTGCATATGGTACATAAGGTCATGTGAATGATCTTCACTGTAGAAGAATCAGTATAATGCTGTAGCAGAGAAACTATAATACAAACTCTCCTTCCATTGTCTCTTTATGGGCAACATCACACACATGCATGACTTCACTGGGAAAGAGCCTGGGAACGAGGCTATGAAATTGCAGAAGTTGCAACAGGCTTGATTCTATACACATAGTTAGTCGCTTGGCAACTACTCGCACGTACGTATGTTTTACTATGAAGCAGCAGCCACAGTCAACTACGCATACAGTACACAATTTAGTTTACTATATCAGGTGATGGATTGCAGACTGAAACCGTGGTGTCTCCTTAATTCATTCTTTAACAGGACAACATCACCTCTATGTTTGTGAGTACAAAAAGTGAAAGTCTATTAAAGATATTGTTAGGTGTACAATGCAGACATCTGATGCAGGCGGCTGTCTCCATGGGAATGTGACGCCATGCATGCATCATCTATACTAGCTGTATTGTCATTGTGTATATATAAGCTGCTATAGGCCGTGGTGCTTTAGTAGATCAGCAACTTGAAAGCAGCAGAAGACTGAGCTCATCGATCTTATAATTCCATATTTTCCTGCCAGCGTTATCTGAAGAAGTAAAGTCAACATGAAACTCGGCCCTCAGACGATTGTAGTAATCATTGTGTTGATTGCTACATCACACATCATGAAGTCAGAAGGTATAGAGTAAAACCAATATTATAGGCCTGAATTTGCACTGATGCTGAATTTGCATTGGTTGTATTATTCCTCTTCAGCTGGCTGCGATATTTGGGAAAAGGCTGCATGTGCTGCTGCTATTGCTGCTTGTGCAGTTTCATGTATTGATCCACTGGATGGAATATGTGAGGCCTGTTTTGCTGCTTTGGGTGCATCCGGTTGTTACCAATGCTTGTTCTCGGAAAGTGTATTTAACAACTTGGTTGCTTTTAAAGGTAATTGAGTGCATTCATAAGCATGCATGTGAACAGTATACCGTCAGAGCTATTTCAAATCTGTTTGCAGGAGAGTCTGGTCAAACGTGCAACAGCCCAGACTGGCTAGCATGCACTGCTAAGGTTGGTCGCTGTGAAGCTGTTTGTGGACCTAAACAATTTGGATCCCCGCAGTGCACAGCTTGCTTGGGTGATACTTATGTGAATTGTGTCTACTGCATTCCAGAGATTGGAGCTGCAAAAGTTAACGGTTCAGCACTTCGGGCCATTCACCGTAAGCATATAGTATAAATACAGTGTAGTCATGCATGCATGTACATGCCTTTTGCCAATTATAAACACTTGCCTTCATGAGCAGGAAATTGGGAGGGTTCCTTTACATTTAGGATTATTTGTGAAGAAAACACATACCATTGATTATATTCGTGTATATATACCTCATACATGCTACAGTTCAAGGCTGCAGTCCATTCGATTGGGTGAAATGTGGAGCTAAAGTTGCAGAGTGCTCAGCCACTTGTGTGGAAAATGGCATACCCTCTTCTCAGTGTATCAACTGCTTTGGAAGTCTTTATAATCAGTGCAAATCATGTATTGGCCTTCACAATGCAGTTCTGACTCATGCAACAATGCCAAAAGGTATAAAATGCGTGACGATTGTGTGCGTCATGCATGACATTGTATAGTATATGTGCATGAATTGAATTGAATGTGTATTTGATTACAAACATCTGCATGTAAATCTGGAGGCATAAAAATGCCAGTAAAAGTTTAAATAAATTATTAATATCCATATAATTATAGGGTGTGGAGTTGATAAGTGGATCAAATGTGCAGCGGAAGTGGACCAGTGTAGCGTTCCGTGCTCTGAATACGGTTTTGTGTCACGCCAATGTTCCAGTTGCTTTGGCTCGTCTATTGGATGTCTTGACTGTATCACGGAAGACGATAAGAAACATAAGCCAACTCTGCGTTGAGGTACACGATCATAATCACGTACTAAAAACCATGCATGCATGCATACATAATTTATCAGTTATTATGTTTCTGTAGGAAAAGCAGGATTTATTAGGAAGAGATTCCTGTAATTTGGACTATAATTATATTAGCTAACATTTGTGTGAATTGAACTTGTATATAGCTACCTAAAGTATATAGTAAACATTGTTATTAAAACTGTTATAGGCCTATACCTGTGACTCTTACAGTGACTTAATTGATCTGTATAAGTGTGTGTTAAATTTTTGCCACTTTAACCAATTCGGTAAAGATTGCCATACGTTTTAAAATTTTCACGCGTTTAATTTTTGCCACTTGTGTTCGTGGGGAAAAATTTTTAACAGCAAAAATTTCCCAATCTACAAGACAAAGGGTGAATATCACACTCAATGTAAGTAGTAACATATGGGTCAGTTATCATGGTGATGTATATCCCACAGATGTTTTCAAAGTGAATGCATGTACATTTTTAATGAAGGACCACAACCACAATAAGGGTAACCTCTTTATCAGGATGGTGTCATCAATATGCATGTATTTATGCATGATTGTGAGTCAACAGGAAATACATTGTGAGCTAGGTGTACCATGTGGACATCTGGTGCAACCAAGGCTTTCTGGCAATGTCTATATAATTGAAGGAACTATATAAAGACCAATTAAACTCTATACACCCCATCCACATGTAATTGTCACTGCATGTCATGCAGCATAAAATACACACACACACACACACACACACACACACACACACACACACACACACACAAAACACATACTGCCAATCAATATCAAGGCAAAAGCATCTTGCCACATGTAAATAAAATCATAAAAAAAGACGTATTGTAGTGCATTAGGGAATTGGCAGTGCTGTAAAAAGTTATAAAACAAGATATTTCTCAATATCAGAACATGTATGCATGACTACTTCTTTTTCGATCTCAACCCCTTATCCTGTTATATATGGTTCAGATTCGTGGCAATTGATCAATCTGTACAATCATGTATGCTCAATATGGCCCAAACCAGAATGGGTCAAATTGATGTAATTTGTATGGGCAGGCATTAATGCAGCAGCAGTAAGCGTATAGGCTACTGCGTACGAAAATACAACAGACCACGCAGCTAGTTAATGACCTTTGCATGGACTCTGATGGTCAAACTCTCCACAAAAATGGACAATACTCTTCTGTTCCACATGCATTTGACAGCAGTGAGCAAGATTGGTTTGATAAGTGGTACTTGTGCAGGACCGCAGTTGTAACCTGTGGTCAAGTTAAGACATGCAGGTGTTACCATAACAATGCCATTATATGAGGGGTTGAGTAAAGTGGGTGTCCCCATAACAATACCATTATATAAGGGTTGTTATCATGCAGGCTCTTCTCCCTTTAACCTTCCAGAGCCTGGCAACAAGGCTATGGTAAGATTGGGCTGATAAAGTAACGTGGAGGTGGATGGTATATACAACTTGCAGGATACTATTTTTTTTTACTATATACTGTTTTGTTACCAAAAATTAAATGCGTGACAATTTGAAGATGGGTACCACGTCTGAATACTAGCTATGTGTACTTACGTATATTGCATGTTTGTCAAGAGAAAATATCACAAACAAAACAAAATAAACATCATTTAATGGTCATAGAATGTCATAAAACATCACACATTTTATTTTTAGTAACAAAACAGCATTTATAGTGACTAAGTTCCTTTAAGTGTCTCTTGGGATCAACTGCAAATAGTGGTAGTTGAGTGTTACCAAAACAATGCTCTTATATTCATGAGCTAGGGGTCAAATTAAGTGGGTGTTATATGGTAACTGTGATTGCTATTATATGAAGGGTCCAAGTTAAGTGGGTGTCTCCCCAACAACCATGAATTCCATTATATGAGGTGTTGCTGTTACCATGCAGGCTTTTCTCCCTTTAACCTTCCGGTGCCTGGCAACAAGGCTATGGTAAGATATGGCTGATAAAGTATAGTATGGAGGTGGCTGGTATAACTTGAATGATATTCATGATTTTTAAGTGTCCCTCCATATCAACTGCAAATAGTGGTAGTTATGTGGGCGTTACTATAACAATTAATGCTCTTAAATGAGGGGTCAAGTTTAGTAGGTGTTAACATGACAATGCTATTAAACAAGGGGTCGTTACCATGCAGGCTCTTCACCCCTTTAACCTCGAGGAAGCTAGTGCATTGTTAGTTCACACCATAGATAACAGCTGGCCAGCCATTTTACCCTGCACCAGCTAGCCCATCATGCATGGGCAGGTCATTGCCTATTTAAGCTTGAGATCCTGTAGACCGTGACACTTGATCAGTAAAGCACTGAACTTAAAGAAGCTGCAGATTGAACTTTTAAAGATTTCTACCGACTATATCCAATATTTGAAACAAGAAAAGGCAAAATGAAACTCTTTCAGCTGATTGCAGTAGTCATTGCTACATCACTTGTCATAGACTCAGCAGGTATTGTATAGAATTGTTAATGTTATAGTAAAACTATTTGGTATTGCATTGATGCATGCAAACTTAATAATTATATTCTTTTTTAGCTGCAAAATGCAGTATTTGGAAGAAGATTGAGTGTGGTGCTGCGCTTGCTGCTTGTGCAGTGGCCTGTATTGATCCACTGGATGGAATATGTGAGGCCTGTTTTTCTGGTCTGGGTGCAACTGATTGTTTCAGTTGTGTGTTCTCGGAGACGGAACTTAACAATATGATTGGTTTTAAAGGTATATTTGCTTGCATGCAAGAATATATTTGGCTTGTGAATTGACCTATTGTACTTGCAGGAGAGTCTGGTCAAACATGTAACAGCTCTGAATGGCTTTCGTGTAATGCTAGGATGGTTCGCTGTGAAGCTGTTTGTGAGGCTAATAAGTTTGCATCCCACCAGTGTGTGACTTGCTTGGGTGATGAGTATGTGGATTGCGTCTACTGCGTTCCAGAGATTGGAGCTTTACAATCTAACTGTTCAGAACTTTGGGACGTTCACCGTGAGTATAAACTTTGCAAATTGCTATTAATAATACAGACACGTTATATTTAATTATCATGTATTTGTGTGTGTGTGTGTGTGTGTGTGTGTGTGTGTGAATGCTACATGTACAGTTGGAACCTGCAGTGCATGGGACTGGTTGAAATGTGCAGCTAAAGTCGCAACATGTGCAGGCACTTGCTACGATCATGGTATTACATCTCAAGAGTGCATGGGCTGTTTTGGATCTCTTTATGATCAGTGCAAAAAATGTGTTGGCCTTCAAAATGCAGTTGTTCAAAATGCAGTATTATTAAAAGGTATACAGTGTTTATGATACATTATATATACAAGGTGTTGTGCATGCATGCATGTATATGTAAGTACTGCATGAATCAAATTGAATGTGTATAATATATATACCTTTGATGCATCTGCATGGCATGTCATGCATGAACGAAGAAACTGATGGTAAAAGGTTTAAGACTGCATGTCTATAGCACTGCATTTTTATATCTAATTATTATAGGGTGCGGACCTACTCAGTGGGTTAGATGTGCAGCGGAAGTGGCCAAGTGTAGCCTTCAATGTTTTGAATACGGTTTTACGTCAGCCCAATGTACCAGCTGCCTTGGTCCTGCTATTGACTGTCTCAGTTGTATTACACCAGAAGAAATGCAATTGTCTGCCAAGTCAACCCTCCGTTCAGGTATATACATGATAATTATGTAGAATAACCATGCTATCAGCTAAAAATATTTCTGCAGGCAAAGCAGGATCCAGGAGGGAACTGTAACATGGACTATACTGAGCTAACTTTATAGTCTGAATCGAAGTTGTATAATAGAGACACTTAATACTAGATGAAACTGTAGTGTGTTGTAGGCCTTTATATAGTTGTGAGTCGTATTGAGTATAGCTTTAAACTTGAAATAACAAGTTGGTATGTTACCCTTGCTCTAATTTGATATTATAATATTAATTTGAACACAATACGTACATTGGGGCGAGCATGAGCAAGTGTCACAGTAGCGTGCATGATAAATGACTTGTAATATATCCAATTGTACAGCCGACCTAGGCCACATGCATGTCTATAGATGAAAAATAACAAAGCTGTTTGCTTACCATGAGTCTACAAAAATTTGCAAGGCCTGACAGTGTATGGTTTTAAAAATCTGATTCAGAAATGATCTTTTAGTTCTAGGCTGCAGTCCATTGGATGGGGTGAAAATGTGGAGCTAAAGTTGCGAACAGCCAATTGCATGCAAATGGAATAACCTCTTCTCAGTGTATCAACTATGGCTACTTTGGAGGGCTTTATGATCAGTGTAAGTCATGTATTGGCCTTCACAAATGGATAAAACTCTTTGTTCCACATTAGCATGACAGCAGTGAGCAAGATTGGTTAGATAAATGGTATACTTGTGCAGGACCACAGTTGTAACCTGTGGTCAAGTTAAGATGGGTGTTACCATAACAATGCTAATATATCAGGGGTCGAGTTGTAATAAGTGGATGTCACCATAACAATTCTATTGTATACTTCTTGGGATCAACTGTAGGCCCAGATAAATTCTGCTGGCAATTTTTGAGCAAAATAGATAGCTGAAACCAATGAGCATTTTTCTGGAAAAATGGGCATTATCCAGCATCTCATACAGATAAAAGATCATTATTCTAGCATCTGAACTGAGTGGCAGGGTATTTATTTGAGCAATTTGACTATGTCAGAGGGCACTGTTGGAACTGTCTAGTTTGTCTATTTTACCTCCTATTGTTTTTTAATTACTTATTTTTCATCAAAAAAACTCATCATTCACAGAATCGCATTAGAATAATTGAAGCAAAAAATAATAGGTATAACTCTATAGTCTGAATCAAATTTGTATAGAGACATTTATTACTAGATTGAAACTGTATAGTGTGTTCTAGGTCTTTAGTTGTGAGTCGTATTGAGTAGATTTTAAGTTTACACCATCTTGCATCAAATTTGTATAGCATTTATTACTAGATTGAAACTATTGAGTGTTATAGGCTTTTATAGCTGTGACTTGTACTGAGTAGATTTAAACTTGCATGAAATAAAGATGTTGGTGTGTTAATTGCCTTGCACTAATTTGATTGAACACGATACACTTGATTTATTGGGGTGAGCATAAGCAAGCACCACAGTAGCGTGCATGGTAAATGACTTGTGCAACAACATAATGTAATCGTATAGCCAACCTAAGCGACAAGTCTATATAAAAATTACAAAGCTGTTTGCTTGCTGTATACCTATCTACTAAAATTTGCAAGGCCTGCATGGTTTTGAAAAATCTGATCCAGAAATGACTGAGCAGCTGGGAACTGAAGTAAGATGAGTAACAGGCTGCCTGGCACATCCTCAGTGTTGTACAGTAGCTAAATGGTTTTTCATAGCTGTATGTGTGTATACAACTTTAGTAAATGGAGGACTGCTTCATTTACAATATATGTCCAAGTTTTACAGTCATGTGCATTTCCTAATCAAAACTTGGGGTTGCTAAGCAACCACCCACACATACATTACGCGAATGGTTTATCTTGTGAGAGTCAAACAATCATATTGTGTTGTAGGTAAAGGGTCGTCAAAGTGAAAAATGGGATAGCTTGCTAGACTAACAGATATGGTGCACAAAGTAAAACCTCAATCTTTGTGATATGCTAATGTCCATAGAATGTACTGGGGAAAGCATGAGTGAGCACCAAGAACCATCAGTAGTGGGGTGAACGACTGGCGTATCCATGCATATATAGATACGATGTAATTGTTGATCAATCACTTTAATTCTGTGTATTCTATTCTAATGGTACACATGACTTCACTAGAAAAGAGCCTGGGAACCGGAGGCTATGAAATTGTAAAAGTTGCAAACTGCAGGCTTGATACAATACACAGGATTAGTTGCTTGGCAACTACTCATATGTGCATACGTTTTCTCATGAAGCACCGTCCACAATCAGCTACAAATAGTCCCTTATAAGCATAGAGAGCATAACTTTTCTTAGAAGCTACTATTATCAGATTGCGATCACAAACCAAAAATTTGTATTTTTAATGCATTCTTTCACAGGACAATACCGTCATCATTGCAATTGTGAGTACAAGAAGTGAAAGTGCACTGTTGCAAACTGCAGATGTTTGGCGCTGCAGGGCTGCATCTTCATGGCATGTGAATCCTCTAACTTTACTTAGGTTACTTACTATTATCATGTACATAGTTACACATTTTCTTGTGAAGCAGCGTCCACAGTCAACTATACAAATAACCCCATATATGTATAGAGTGCGTAACTTTTCTTGGAGGCTACTATTATCAGGTCATGAGTCACAAACCAAAAAATGTGTTCATTCTTTCAAAGTACAATATTGTCATCATTCTGCGTTACTGAACAGTTGTGAGTACAAGATGTGAAAGTGTATTGTTAGGTGCACAATGAAGAGGTCTGGCGCCACAGAGCTGTCTCCATGCGAATGTGGCCACTGGCGCCATGCCTGCATGCGCTAGCTGTATTGCACCATTGGGTATTTAAGCTAGCTGCTGTAGGCTGTGACACTTAGAACCTGATCAGCAAAGCAGCCAAAAACTGAGCTAAAACATCCCAATTTCAAATTTTCTTACCAACTTTATCTGAAGAAGAAAAGTCAACATGAAACTCTCTCCTCAGCTGATTGTAGTTATCATTGGGCTGATTGCTACATCACACGTGATGAAGTCGGAAGGTACATATAATGTATAGCAAAACCTATCTATAAATAGGCCAGTATTTGCACTGAATTAAGCAAGCATTCAAACATGTATTATTTCCCTTCAGCTGGCTGCAGTGTTTGGGAGAAGATTAAGTGTGCTGCTGCTATTGCTGCTTGTGCAGCTTCATGTATTGATCCAGCAGATGGAATATGCGAGGAATGTTTTGATGCTTTTGGTTTAGCTGATTGCATCAATTGCTTGATATCGGAAAGAGCATTTAACGAATTTGTTACTCATGCAACATTACCAGAAGGTATATAATGTTGATAATTTTTGAGTTGATGTACTTCATTTTTTTTTGGACCTAATTAGCTCTTGTAAGTTACTACATACCTACATGCATGCCTGTGTTACTTCATCCACATATTAGCCACTGAGTGATTGCATGCATGCTTATATTGACTCATGAGTCAAATCACTAACCATACATAGTGAAATTCGAACTTGCAATTGACTACTGAAAACAATATGTGCTAAATTCAGAGACTTGCCTTGTTCTATTGCTTTTTACAGCACTGTACTTGTACTTAAACTGCTTATTTTACAGGGTGTGGAGTTGATAAGTGGAGTGAATGTTCAGCAGAAGTGGGCCAATGTAGCGATACATGCTCTAAATATGGTTTTGAGTCAGACCAATGCACTGGCTGCCTGGGTTCTGATGCTGACTGCCTCAACTGTATCACAGATGACGACAGGAAAAATATTAAGCCAACCCATGGCCTGCGTTGAGGTATATGTGATACAATTATGGAGAATTACGATGTTTTTCAGCTATTATATTTCTGCAGGAAAAGCTTGATGCAAGAAGATACTATACTGTAATGTGGACTACAGTATATATTACTAACTTTTGTGTGAATTGAATTTGTAGCTACTGTAGTAGAGATTGATTATTAGTTTGAAACTGTTATAGGCCTTTAGCTGTGACTCGTAGTGATTTAAAGTTTGTATTGGATTTGATAGCATAATATTACTGGGTGAAAAAATTGAAAATATATTTTGTAATGTGTCAATGACTCATGTACAATTGGGGCGAGCATATCTATCATGGTTCAGCAACAATCATAGCCATGTGTTTAATATATTACGACAAAAAAGGATCCAATCAGCGACTGCTGAATTTGCTAAGCAGTGTAGTAAAGTACATAAGCCGGCAGATTGACAACTTAGGTTAAATTATAAGACTTGGACATAAAAAATAATTAGTCATGCGCCAAAGTTGAGATTATGCATGGCTTGTTTCTATGGTATCGTCCATTCCCACACTGCTTATTTTTAAGAAATTTAATCCCCACTCTTATCAAAACTTTCATCGCTAAGCAACTACTCACATGTATACAGTATTACGTGTCGGAAATGTATAATTAAGAGGAGTTCCCCCTAAGAACCCATTCATTGTTCCATAGCAATGGTGGGTGTGGTCACCAGAAATGAGGCATTGTCTCAAAAATTCTTGGCTCTAAATAGAGCTCAGCCTTCCTCCCATACAAACTAAGAATTCTGGATGAAACCATGACAGATATGGTACACAAACCTCAATCTTGGTGATCTCTTTTTGGAAGCTCTCACACTGGGTCTTGTCTCTGCTGTAAGAGGTCTCACCGTCTTTACAAGCCTTCTCCTTCTCTTTCAGCTCTGACTGGGCATTCTTGAGTCTCATCTCAGCTTGCTTCATTTCAGAGACAGCATTACTGATGGCATTCTCACAAGCTAAAGATGGTAGGAGCAAAAAATTATCGGTTCAATATGCACACACAATGAGGGAGAAAAGAGATGGAAGGCTGAACCAAGATAATCTGTCTTAAACAAAGGCACTGTGCTGCAAGAGTACTTCATTATGAAGTCATATTACTACGTATGTTTATGCATGTGTCAATGGCTTAAACATTGTGATAAGCACTGTATCCCCCCTCCCAAGTATATGCAGTCACCAGTCACCATGTCAATAGAGGTATACAGTGTGTAAACATAAAAATGTCCCACCTATTCTCCCACCCCCAATACAAATGCAAAAGGGTTTAGGAATCAGACTATGTTCAGTGTGTGAGTATTGCTCACCAATTTTCTGAGCTGCTAGGGTTTCTTCCTGCCCATCAGCACCACTAGACAGTCCAGCTGTGACAGCTTGAAAGTGTTGCTGGGCGGTCAACACAGCCTGTTCCTTGGCTTTGCTCCTCTCTTGAAGCTCACAGTAAGCACCTTGACGTGAGTCCACTTCAGCTTTCTTGCTCTCAAAGAGAGTTCTGTCTTCTTCAAAGGCCTTCAGAAGAGCAGTCTTGTTCTTCTTCTCAGATACTAACAGATCCTTACTGTTCTTCAGTGTAGCTTCAGCTACGGCCAAAGCCTAAGGAAAGGTGAAGGATTATTCCCAAAATTGACAATTGTGTACACACCTGATCATTACACATAAAAAAACAAGTACACTTTACACAGTAGAGGAGATGCTACAGGCTATTGAGATAGGGAGGTTAAGTACTTACATTGGTGTGATCTTACCTTTGCCGATTCATCGACTTTCTTTTCAAACTCGAGAATGGGGCCTTGTGATTCCTGTGTGTGTGTGTGTGTGTGTGTGTGTGTGGGGGGGTATTACTCTCCGTTGGTGTGCAATAAACATGTCATCATGTTGTACCTCAGTTCTCTTGGCCTCCAGTTGCACGATGGTATCAGCTAGATCTTTCACAGCCTGTTCTGCCTCGGCCATCTGAGTCTTCAGGTCCTCTACTCCACTCTTCATCTCCTCAAGCTCTTGTGAAGACTGCTGGCGAGTTTGCTAAAGAAAGAACAAATTGAAGAAAATGGTAGATGTGCGTATACCAGGATGGTACCAGAATCTGATGTCTACCAAAGGGACTCAAAGAGTTTACAGTTAGGGAAGTGTTGTTCAGAAAATATTTTTTGTGTATTCTTGCACATTCTTGTGCACATTAAATTTTATGAATCTTTGTTGGAATTGGATGCAAACCAGTGACATGCTCAAATCCTTCATTGCTCTACTCACCTCAGCTTGCACATACTGGAAGGCAATACTGACTCTGGAGAGGCACTCTATCTCTCTCGCAATCTTCTGGAACTCTAGGTACGAAGAACGTTCATCTTTGAGTCTCTTCAGGGTTGGAGTGATCTCTTCATCAAGAATCTAAAGTACATGGAAAATTCGCACGTCTTTTGTCACTGGGTGTATACAGTACATTTGTTAGCAAGTACCTCTTGGTGGCATATTGAATCATAATGCCTAGTACGTAGCATGAAGCCATGGTAAACAAAGCATGATATTGTACACACACACAAAACAAACAACAATCATATACCCAAAGCCAATACAAGCGTTGCATATCAGACATACATCTTTGCATCTTACCACTTCAATTTCCTTCAACTTGCTGTCCTTCTTCTCGATGGTGCGTTGAGCAGAGGCCCTCTTGCTCTNTGTCGGTGGCTTACAGTGAATTGTGTGTATCTGCCAAAGTTATTCTGTTAAACGCTGTGTGTCTCTCATTCTTTTTCTGTGTGTGGATGCTATTTTTGTACACTCTGTGTTACCGTGTGTGGGCATGGCGGTGGAATGAGTGTACCTCACTTCCATTCATATTGTGTCAACAGAAGACAACACAGTTGCACAACAGAATACTGATTAGTCTGATATAAAAAATACTTCATCCAACACATCTTAGGTTTTATACCCACATATTGTCCATCAAAAGTTTACAGTTCATTGTCTTCTGAAGGGACACTATGCCTAGTAATGTAAGTATACACGGTGTAATGCACATGTTTTTTTTCCTCCTCCTGTTGTAGGAAGAAGAGTGGTTAAAATCAATCTGCTATCGTGTCAACTCATCAAGAAAGACATTACCATAATATTTATCGTTGCTGAAAAGTGACACCAACCTTTGATCTTTGATCACGTTTATAAAACTCACCACTCAAAACAATCTGTGCTTTTTTTAGCAGCACTCTAACACATCAAAGCCACACTTTGACTTATATAATTGCACACCTCGTGAAAATCTTTACAAGTGAGATCATGAGTGAACAATAGCGACGACCTCTTCTGTTATATCCCAACCTCCCGAAACGGACGCAGCCAATGTCCAAGGTTCCATCCAGGTCCTCCTTCCCTCTCAATCGCAGAGCGCAGTCAACCGCACCGGGGTGCAAAACACAGGGCAACATCTCGGCCAATCCTTCCAGCATCTTGGCCTGCGACTAGCGGTACGAGATTTATCCACTCAGCTCACACAACTCACTGGGATTCGCATCCAAGGAGATTCGCAGACAGAAAGTTGCTGCTAGCTCAGCTTTCGCAGACTGACCAAGACTACAGGGCTTCATCAACTCTGCCTGACTAATGCTTCTTTTGTGATCCAACCGACGTTTCAGAGGGATCACTGTTGTGACCACTTCACCTCCGACTTCAACGGCTACCAGTAAAACGTAAGTAAGGTCTCTGTATTGGGTAAGATTAGGTTGATTTGGCTAAAGCATAAGATTGTAAGACTTTGTGCATCTCTCTCTCTCTCTCTCTCTCTCTCTCTCTCTCTCTCTCTCTCTCTCTCTCTCTNCTTTTGTAACAAAGTTGTCTATATTCTCAACTCTAGTTACTAATAATTTTGTGTCAATATATTTATCCATTGTGAAAGTTAAGTACATTGTGCTATACTTAAAAGTATAGCTTGAAAGAGCTCTTAACTTGTATGTATTATATGCTAAGCTCTATGATAGCTACTGTATCAGTTTTCAAATGTGTGGGCAACAAGTTTGAGCGTGGAAAAAAAAAAACCAAGCAAAATTTCTTGGTACCATTTTGTAGCTTTTAATTTGTCCTTGTAGTATTGTATGGCAAACCACTGTCCTTGTCTTTCCTAAGAAGACTACACACCACTTCTAAGAATACCTGCATTGATGTGTGGGGATAGCTATATGAGATAGAGGTTGTGTGGGTGGGTGTTAATTTTTCCATGAAACGCATGATTTTGTGGAGTGTTCTATGGCCTTAATTTGATCGTGGCTCATGATAAGCAGATATTTATACATGGTCCAACTTTACCTGTTATAAAAGAGTGGTCCAACTTTACCTGTTATAAAAGAGACTATGAGGGCATTACATAATATTATGAATGCAAATGTGCATGTGCTTTGAGCATTCTTACAAGGTGGTTAATTTGAATTCCTATCCCTATCCTAATGTTGCCATGGAGACTATAGTAATTATGTTAGTGTGTGGTCAATTCTGCCTTATCTGAGGATACAGCTTTGTCTTTGCTGAGGTAAATCTATTGTGCCATTGTTTACATGTGTACAATATGTATATGTGTTTGTGTTAGTGTTGAGCAAGCTTTTTATCATGCAAGACATTTTCCTGCAAGCTGACAAATTTTCTTCCGTTGCGATACATTATGCATGGTATGCTGGTACACTTATGCAAAGTACATTTGGAAGCAAGTAATTAATGAGGTGGTTGATTGACGTAAGGCAATAAAAGCCATTGCAATATAATAATATTGGTAATTTTGAGTGTGTGTGTGTGTGTGTGTGTGTGTGTGTGTGTGTGTGTGTATGTGTTTGTGCATGGTCGAAGCAAGTTGCAATAGTTTTCGTAAGTTACTATTACACTTGGAGACAGCAAGCTGTTTCTTAGTTATTCTTTCCTCTGCGACAATTGTCTGTCAATCTTGTTCCAGTCCTGATACCAGACAAATCTCTGCACAGGCAGCACACTCCGAGTGTATGTGCTTGTACGAGTGAGTGGAACTCAATTGCACATACCTTTCTACAATAAACAACAGTAAATTATGTCATGCAGTCATCTACATTCTCACTGTATATGTGTATATTGTAGAGTATTTATTTTAGTGTTCCGATGAATGTAATATAAATTAGCCGGTTGCTCCAATCTCCACTGAACTATGCTGCTTTGTGCAAATACGAAAATTGGTGACGGCACGTGTCTGGAGATTTAATATAATGAACGTTATTCTATTACACTACCGCGCTTTCATTGACCAAGAATTTTAGCAAGTCTTTAAAGTTTGGACTTAAAGTTTGTGAAAGTTTCTCCTTCGAAGGATGATCTTAAGTTCCTATTCTCCTTTCATGTTGCATTCTAAACTTCATTTGAGGTGACCGATATCATACTGCAATGTATCTACAGTACATCTTTGCTGGAAGTCTTTCTAAAAATGTAATTTTTGTCGATAGCGCAAAATGAAATTTTAGTACTTTTCACAATATTTTAGCACATGTATACATGTGTATTTACACTAAGGAAGGTTCCAGACCAAAGCGTTTTGATAAATTTTAAAGACCGCATCTACACTGCAAAGAGTTCGGTAACAGTCAACATGCCTGTATCTAGCTCAATGTGAATACTACCTCAACTCGGTGTACGTGTATCCACGTATTATGTCTTCTACATCAAATCTATTAAGGGTGTTCTGGGCTCTGAAAAAGGATTCTTTCAACAGAAGACGCTTCATCACGCTGTGTTACTTCATCACGCTGTGTTACTTCATCACGCTGTGTTACTTCATTGTTGCATGATTTCCTGTCCGTTTGGAGGGGGGTTAGTGACCTTTCCTGTCATTATTAAATGCTTCTTTGATGTCTTTGTTTTGCAAAGGTTATGCATACTCAGCAAAGAATGGATACAATCTCACAATCTCGTATTGTTTAGACAAGTAATTGTCATTATTGAATTAGACGAATGTATAGACTTCAGATAGGTTTAGTCTGAGGCCGCCTCCTCTTTGTGTGTTGTGACGTTGTGCTCGAGTTCCCCCAGCAACCGGAAGGGCCAGGCACTGGAATGTCATTACTAGAAACTCAACTTCCAGCCACCAGCTTCCGGGAGGAATGGCTCTCTACACGTGTAGGCTATTTCAATGTTGGCAAACACCGGCCTGCAGCATATATAAACAAGCCTGTCTCTGTTTCAAGCTGGAAGTAACCTTCTTTAGTAGAAGCTAAAGACACTGTTCGAGCTCAAGTTGCAGCTCGTTTTGACCTGCTGCAACTCACAAATTTATTGAAGAAATATCAGTGAGACACAGTCACTCTCTCTCTCGTTCCTGCATTATATCACTAGCTAGAAATATATAGTCAAGCTCGTGGTATAATAAAGTCTTTCAGTTTGCAAGTTCAAACGTATCGTGATACCTGATGCTTAGCGTAATGCAGTCTCCCCACGGGCCGGGCCTGCCTTATCCCTCGCCAGCGAGGACTCCAGCTTGTCTCTACGGTCCATACCAACCCCACTACCCGCCAAACTGCGTCGCAAGTCCCAGCATGCTGCCATCATCGATGAGGATCAAGACAGAGCAACCAGACGTCTACCACACTTGCGTGACTGGGTAAATTATAAGACATTTTTTTTTCAATAGCTCTAGGCTACTCTCTCTACACAATTAGTTACTTGGGCAACCATGTTGAAAGTTTTCTGTATATGTAGTATTTTTCATGGTGGAACCAGTAGTTTCCATGGATATTCAGGAAGTGTTGCCATTGGTGGCGGTCTGCTCAGCTGCAGCAGTACTTCCTAGTGTGTCCAATATGCTTGCACTTCGTACCTGTGAGTGTATCACTCTCTCACCTTGGTTGAGATTATGTAGGGGCAATTGTGCAAAACAATAGTAGACTGATTGCATGCCTATTGTCTCAATTGCTGCAAGTCCATGCACGTGTTCCATTATGATGTGTGATAGTGAAATAAGTGCAGGTGATTCGAATGACCGAATGTCCTAAATCACTGCTGTTAGCTTTTAATCTGTTTACTATTAAGTTATTGCATCTGTGTGATAGTGTCTGTCGTAATTTTTTGCATATTTTTAAATGATCTCTTCCAAAAACTGCATGCACCATTTGCTGTAAGTTCCTAAAAATCAATAACTCATTATTTGACACTTGACTCGTGTTTGGAATACACAGTGTACACATATTTTATTCAATAGTGTTGCACTCAAACACGTCCTATATTGTACTAGCTCAAATCATCATCAGTTTTCTAATATCAAGAGGAGTAAGTTGCACATTTTGCGAGCACTTTCAAATGTTTTGTGCCTTTGCTTTTGAGCTTACATTGGTGAAGTTGTACAACTGATAATCAGTACATTTTCAACTACATGTGCATGGGTGTGTGGCGTGTGTTTGCTCTAATGCCTGTGAGTTTCAGTAGCTCAGTGGTAAGAGCATTCAACTAGAATTTGAAATACTTGAATTCGAATCCCAGCTAGATCTCAAGATTTTTTTCAATAAACTTTAATTGGTGTGTGTGTGTATGCTGTGTGTGTGTGCATGTAATGATCTGCTGTTTATAGACTATCTGCAAGTTTTAGTGTAAATGCATTGAAATGAAGATTTGTCCATGTACTGTACATGTTGAATGCATGTATAACGGTGTATTGTGTGTGCTGGTTCTAAATGATTTCCGTTTCTCTCTATATATAATTTATTTGGGTTTTTGCTAAGCCATTGTTTAGACTGTGTCTTTCTGCATGGGTACAACAAATCATTTGGTGATTTCAATATCTCTGGTATGTCTTAGAAATTGCTTGGCATCCGTCGTTGATTGCTAGCGGGAAGATAGAGTGACGTTCTTGGGATATGCTCAAAGTAGTAGTTTTTTTGTTGATGCTAATTTTTACAGGATATGTAGACATTTTTGAATGTGTCTTGTCTAGATTTTTTGCGTGTGTGTTCAACGTTCTTGTGATATGCTGAAAATTGTAATTTTTTTGTCTATGCTACTTATAGTATGTGCATGCATTTTTTTAATGTACCATGTGTTGTAGATCTTTCGTGTGCATGTGAAGTTTTCTACTTTTGAACGTGCATTTGTGTGTGTATGTGTGTGTGTGTGTGTGTGTGTGTGTGTGTGTGTGTGTGTGTGTGCTGCACACTTGCACACACACACTAGCCCTAATGGTCATTAAGCCAATCAACCCCATCCCATCAGCAGCTTCTGTAAATGTCCATTTCGTAACAAGTTAATCATTTTTGATGTAGAGTATTCATCCATCTCGCAATGTCCCATGGTATGAGGTACCAGACATACCTTAAACATGTGTCTCATTTTAAAGTGCATTGTTTGCTGTGTGCATCCATTCTCAAATTTTGTTCCACGGTATAAAATCCAGGTGCCTTTTGGTAAGCAATCTAATTATGCCCGTTTAGCGTACTTTTTCATTGCTTCGTGGGAAAGGTTGAATTTCAAAGGAAAACTCGAGGTGAAAAAATGCTTTGGAAAAAATTTTCAGCCATCCCATTATTTCAGCTCCGTGCTGGACACCTGTGCCTTTGCCGCAGAGTCCATAAGCTTCTAAGCTTTTGATTATTTTGTGGTGTGAGTCTACTACCATAGGATTGACCTGTGTGTGATGAATTCATGCTCGAGGTCGGTGTGATTTCTCCACTTGTTTGTTTGGTGAATAAAGGACTTGTTTTTGAAGGTTGCGAATTACATCAACATGCCCACGCTTGTGGGTATGCTTCTTTTATCATAATGCTTGGTAGGTGCGAATTGGTATGTTGGTATGTGTGCATGTGTTGTGCACGGGGAGAGCATTGGGGGCTCTTATATGGAGTTAAGAAGCACTCTTGTTGTGGCCGTGTTTTAAGGGTGTTTGACTTCATCCTTTCAACTCCTAGGTTACACTAAGATAAGAGACAAGTATGTAAATGAATTCGAGCGGCAGATTTTTTAAAGAATTAATTCTATGCGTGCCACGCATTAGGATCGGAATGGTTTGTAGCTGAGAACAAAGGTGTTTTATCTCTGGCTTCTCACAACGTACTCCTTATTGGATTAATGTGACAAGCTGCGTTTTTGTGTAGGTGGAAGAAAAGCACCTTTATTGTGGCTTGTTTCAAGTGCCTTTATGCAAGAAGTTTGCCGCCTACCACCTTCTCCTCTAGCTTATAGCTCCTAGCGGCAAGCGCTTGAAAAATCAGTTGTGATCTCATGAAAATAGAACACTCTCTTCCTGTGGCAGTTGTCTTTGATGTACACCTCAGATTATCATTGTATTGTGTATATGTGAGGAGTCCCTGAAGCACTTCCTGTGTCCAAGCTCTTTGATCTGTGCCTCCATTATGAATTCCACCGCTGCATGTCTTAGCAGTTCCTAAGATAAAGTTGCTAACTGAGTGGGCCTGAAGTTGAGGTCATTGCGATGATCTCGTGTTTGTTTCCCACGTTTTGGTGCCTTTTATCTCTTTGTGCATAACCTCTACACCTAATCCAATTGTGTATGTGTGTGTACTCACTGGTATGATATTATATTATTGTATACTGTGAGTATCACTTTTATGCACTCTTTTTTGTGTCCACCTCTTCACACTGATGACCTTGGAGGATGCATGGTTAGGATGATAGTGGAATGACCTGTTACTATGCCTTGGTTGTTTCATGCTGAAGTTTTTAGCCAGTTCCTCCAGTTGTCATGGAGACTTTAGCAGCTATATGGAAGTGATTTCAACTCTTGGTTAAAGATTTTTAAAGTAGCTGGTGTAACCTGCTAAACCCTTAAGGCCCTTAAATTTTTGTTTTTGTTGTTTTAAAACCTTTATTTTCTAACCAACTTTTGGAATTTTGTTCAGAATAAACTTGTGGTGGATTAAATCAGTTAGCAAACCCCATCATCCATTGTTCATTTTCTTTGTACCTCTCACCTCAAAAGAATCTACTCTATCTTGGAAGGTCAGGGTGAACCGCTTGCTGATGGTGATTACTACTCTAAATGGGGTGTTGCATTTATATACGTACAGTACGCAAAAACACATGGTGTGTTTTGGTAGCAGTTGATAGGCTTCCCCTTTGTTCAAAATTACATTACTGTTGTGTCTAGCTTCCAAGGTCAACACTGCATGTAGCACATGAGCAAGAGTTGTAGCTTGTCACTATTTTAGCTAGTAAAATAGTAGGCTATTGTATGTAATGCCTCCAAAGTTTCGTGTCACAAAAAAATTTTGTCTTTGCTGCTAGGTTTTTCATGGAGAAATAAACTTTATATGATTATCTGTATAATTACATTGTGCCATATGAGTATTTGGAGCTAATGCTATATATTTGCAGTAATGATCACCCCTTAAGTCATCTAGTCTGCACCTTCACAAATGTGCTTATCTAAGCTACTTTTAAGTCTCTCAGTGATGAGCTAATCAGTTACTACTCTGCTCCAACTGTTACATAACAGAATTTATTCACTGAAGTTTTTATTGTAATAAGCAAAGGTTATGATCATTGCACTCATAATTATAAGAATAGGGGGAAAACAACAAAAAGGAAAAGAGCTAGATGTACCATTGCTGACTTTATCATAAGCTAGTGATTTTAAACTGTAATGTAATATTTTGCTCTTGATACTAGTACCACCTAAATAAAGTTTGATATAGGGTTGGTGTTTATGTGTCTGGTCCTAGGTACACTAATCTACTTTGTAGGCTTGTAGTCTTGTACCTAATGCCTCTCTTGTGTGCAAGTTATCTCCAAACAAACCACCTTCTTACATAAGAACAGCCTTTGTCTTAACTTGAATTGATTTTGCAACCAGTTTGAACTGTGAGGCTATAATTGTATTCATTGTTCTACTAGCGTCTAAAAAGAAAGTTTCTTGACCTTCAAACCTGACTCTACATCACCACTGATTTGTGCGGTTGTCCGCAAGTACAAAAATGCTAAACCAATAATGGCACTACAAGTATTTCTCTGTGCACGTGTCCACTCTTTGTATTCTTTTGTGTGTTGAGTTAATTTGATAAAGACCCTTAGATTTTTGATCTATTGATTGTTTGTTGACATATGTTCCGCAAAGGCCCTGTACATGTGCATTTTCTATACACTAACTTTATTAGTGGAGTCTCTTTATTCGAATTTTCTCTTCAGTTTATCTTTCTTCATTCGCTGCATTTCTGGTCACCTGTCCATCCACCACTCTATATAATGTACAGACAATTTTGTTACACCATCTGTTCTTGTGGTCTTCTGTACCACTCGCAATTCAAGTACATAACCAATACTGTATACTCTGGTTGGAAATTTAGATGGTCCAAATTTCATGATATTTGTCATTTCAGTAAGAAAATTCATACTTTGAGTGTGACCATCGTTCCATCTAGGAGTTTGTTTCAAATCTGTGCATACATTAGAAATTCGCATTCTGATTGAGAGAGTCTTTGAGACTACAAAAAAAAAACTTTGGTGCTATAGAGTGCGACTATTTTTATGCTGCTTAAGCTACCCCTTTGAATGGCCTTGACGTTATATTCTTTTCCTCCACAGGGCTGGTCAGTACATCTCCCCCTACCCAACCGATGCGGCAACAGTCTTGACTGGCTCCATCACTCAGCCCGGACTCATGGGTCTTCAGAATCCTGGCGTCACCACCAATGCCTACTATGACCCTGCTTCTCTGCAGCATGTTGGGCTGGATCATGGTGGCAGTATGGCTCATACTACTAGGGCTCATCCGCAGACGGTGAGTGTGTGACCACCAATGCCTACTATGACCCTGCTTCTCTGCAGCATGTTGGGCTGGATCATGGTGGCAGTATGGCTCATACTACTAGGGCTCATCCGCAGACGGTGAGTGTGTGTGTGTGTGTGTGTGTGTGTGTGTGTGTGTGTGTGTGTGTGTGTGTGTGTGTACATGCATGTACGTGCATGCAAGTGTGTGTAATAAGAGAGAAATATTGAAATCAGTCCTGATACATATAGTCCTTACTGAATGTGTGTGGCAAAGTAGAATTAGAGAGAAAAAATTAAAATTAGTAAATTTTAACATAAACTTATACTATATATACCTGTGCAAGTCTAGTCTCTAAAGTACATGTGTGTATGGTCTTTAGAAGTCACACACACAAAGTACTGTATGTACACACACACACACACACACACACACACACACACACACACACAAATTGCATATACCCATCTGCATTATGTATGCATGATAATGCATCGTTATGCATTCACAAAGGGTAATGTGCATTCTTGTGCCTCAGGAGATGCTACCTAGCAACCTGCACCTCAGTGTATTGTTTTACACTGCTAATTGAATTCATATGGCTGGTAATGGTGTACCACATTTGTGTGTGTGCCATTTGGTCCAGTACTTCCTTTGTACTTGGTTGTTAGGTGCTAAATTTCAGCATGTGACTTCATTAGAATGTAAATGAACTATAGCCTATGGTGCATTAATGCTTGGCAAATTCAACAGTTGGAGAGTGATACTGATGTATGTGTTTAGCCTCTGTGTCAACTGTTGAAAGCTTAGCAGGCTCGTTCACTTTTAAAGTGCTTGTTGCTGTTAGAGATGTATATGTATATCCATGCTAACTGTGCCTTTGCTTTGGTGTATATTCTACCATACTTTCCATGTGAATTGGCATACAGTAAAATCTGTCAGGTGGCTGAAAATATCCATATGTAAAGCAATCTCTGTACAGCAGCCAATGATTGGACTGTAGCTTCTGGCTGCAATAGAGAGAGGTGACCTTTACACTCGAGTGACTGTTAGCTCAGGTTTTGCTGTAGAACAATAGGAGTTTAGTTTACTTAGAGTGTTTTGAAACTATTCTCTCTCTTTTTCACTTGACCACACTTCCCCTGTTTCGTAACAAGCTCCCTATACTGTTAGTATTGTTCCAGTGATTAGCTCAATGACCAAAGTCAATACTATACTTATGCTATAAAGTTCATTTGTATTCACCTGTCATTAGTTTACATAGCATTATGCATGCATGTACAGTCATGTAGTCCCTTGTTCCAACAGATAAGATTTACATTTTCTTTTTTTAAACACACATACACTCTCTGTATAAATTTATGTATGCTTGTGCACCATGAGTGCTCAATGGATGATGAATTAAATATCCTCTTAGAAGTATAATGCTCCTAAATTGCTCATCCAAATGAAAATATGTAGCCAATGATGTTAGTGGATGTTTCACATGATCTTGTAGCACGTGCCTAATGATAAGACAAAAGAGGTCTTTTTAGTTTTGCTCTTAAAGTACTGTGCAAATTTCTTATATCCAAATATTTTACACATTTCACTGATACATGTTTATGCAGCTGTACTAAGTGTAGAACGGTAAGCTCGAAAGCTCTACAGAACAATGCAACAGTTTTCTTTATGGCTAAAGGAGTAGCGTTTTTGTTTATGACAATTCAGGGATAGCACAAATAGCTTCAGCTAATACAAGTGTGTGCCCCTGCAAACCCTAGCTGTTTAGTGAAGAAGGTGTAAGCTGTATGTATGCTATCTATGTATACAACATCAGTATGATGTATGTTTTCCAATGGATGTACAATATTATGTGCGCTATCTATTGAAACTGTGTACATTTGGAATTGCCCATTGTGGGAAAGGTTTAATGTATGCAGCCAAATTCACTCGCTCTCTTTAAGAAGTAATTAAACTTCGTAGCAAGTCTGGCACTTTTTGTCAAATTGGAATGTCAATCACAGAATGCATCAGTTTAGTGTCAGTTTTGTGGCTTTGAAGAATTTGTACACGTCAAAGAGAGCCAGCTGATGTTCTATATTTAGTAACAAAATCAAATTTAGATTTGGCATGCTAACAGTTCCTTTAGCCTACATGATGCTTGTCTTGGTTCCAATTCGGTAACCAAGTTAAGCTTGGCCGTTGACGACAAGGCTTGTTGCGTGGGCAGTTGTACAAATACCTGACATTTGTTCTACCGCAAATGACCTTTAGAATGTGCTCCAGATATGTCACATCAGACCTATTTTGCTGTGTTGTTTTCGAGTTTTTCTCTCTCTCTTTCGTTGTCCCTTCCAAAAGAACCTTGTTCATTAGCCTGTGAGCTTGGTGTCTTGCTATCTGGCAGGCGTGTAGGTAAACTTCATTCCACGGCTCTCTGTTGGGTGCTCCACTTGCCATTTTTATATCTAATGCTTGAAAATATTTACAAGGTAACTTTACTTTTGTCCTTGTGTGTGTGCAAGGATCTTGTACCTGTGGGTGAAGGAATGCCTTCTCAGTCTAGTAGATTCTGATGCATGTATGTGTATGTGTATAGCTACTTGTTTGTTTGTTTGTTTGTGTGAGAGAGAAAGAGCTTGGAATTTTGTTTATTTTTTGTGTAGAAAATAAAGCTGTATCGTATTCCCAAAGTTATGCAAACTGAACAGAATTACATAATTATTTTTATTCCAAATCAGCTAATTTTTCTTACCCATTGAATTTGTTATTCAGAGTTCACCACTGCCTAGTGGCTTGGATTTGTGTGATGATAAAGCTGTGTTAATAGCAACATACACAGCACCCATTGATAAAAGTCACACAGCTCTGTTTTTAAGCACAGTGTGTGACTCTCTGTAAGTATCTACCTATGACCTTAGTAGGCAGATAAACTTTGTAGGCAAATTTTGAGATTGAGCAAAAGTCATGCAGCTCCGGTCTTCAGGGTGATGTGTGATCCTCTCCCAATACCCCTGACCCTTGTAAACAAGTCTTCTTTGGGTTTGTAGAACAATAACTAAAAGCACATGCACCACTCTTACTGTGAACCCATTGAGCCTTGAAGTTATGTAATAATGGTTGTACTATAACTGGTGAGTGAAGGTGATTGTCTGGAAATGGTTATTTGGGAAGTCCAAGCTAGGCCACATTCTGCGGGTGTACCTTTAATGAAAGTTCAACTGAGGGCAATAGTTCAACTTTGGGGGGTAGAGTTCAGTAAATGCATGTACATGTATCCTATAGTCTTGAGTTGGCATGTGTATGTAGGTATGCCATACTAGCATGCTTGGTGTAGCAATCATAACCCTTGGTCAGTTGGAAACAGGTGCTTCAGAAACAAAAGGAATTAAGTGCATTTTCTACACCTGTTACTGTACAAAGTATTGCCCAGAATTGTGTAAGTTTGCTCCTAGCAGCAGTATCAGATTTATAGTTGTTGTAATATTATGTAAGAGTGGTTATCTGAGGGACTTATTGTACCATGTAGCTACTGTAGGCAAATCAACCAGCTGAATATTAAAGCACAGTACAATTTAAAATCAAGCTTACAAACCACTCCACTTTTAGTTGGTTGGGTTGATTGAGAGGGAAAGCTGTTTTTGATCATCATAATCTCATTTTGTTAGCCCACAGCATATGTGCTACAAATTGCACCCACCTTGCTAATTGAATGCTACACTTCAAATGACCAACAAAGCAGAGTAAAAGTAATTCATTATCAACAACATGCATGTTGAATGTTCGCCGCATGACAACCTGCGCAAAGAAGTCTTGGTTAAGAGGTTTTACTTACTTAACCAGCCCTCCCCTGCAGTATGCTTATTGTAAGCTAGACCCTCCAGTGCTTAGCAAAACAAGGAGCAGGCTACAATAGTTGTAATGCTTGTAGCTACCAGCTTGATACAGCACATGTGTTTGTGCTTGCTTGTGCCTGCTGTAGAGTGGTCTGGTTAATGATTCCCTTAGTGGTCTTTGGGTACTATCTCTCTCTCTGATGTACTACTAGATAAGATTAATGCAATTAGTCAGGGTAAAAGCCGTTATTCATCAGTACTCTCATCCAGTCTATCCTGTTATGTGATGTACTATGGATTTTTAGCCAAAAACATCAGGACACCTGCTCACAGAGTGTGCGACCAATTAGCAATAGTAGGTCTTGTGCCCCTAGATTTGATTGCTAATCGGCAGACCATACAAGTGAACTTCACAGCGTGCGGTTTTGTGCCAGTTTTACGATCTATTGGCCATACAACTACACCTCTCTATGTACTTGTACACACTATATATACTATGTACTATTATTGAGGTACTGCAAATCCAGTTAGGTATAAGTCTAGGTACTTGGTTGGCATGGTTCTGACCTTCAATGTAGTAACACGGGAAGTCTGGAGCTAAGTAGAGAGATCTTCAAGAGTGTGTGCACTCTAGCTAACTAGATACAGTGTCTATGAAGTGTAGAGCCATGTACAGCAATTTAAATTTTAATATGGTCTGGTATACCTAAACTTGATATTCTCAAGAAATAAGTATTGATACTGTTTTTTAAATTTATTATTTATCTATTATTTTCCCCTCCTTTATCTCAATCTCTTCAGATCCAGTGGCTGCTTGAGAACTATGAGACTGCCGAAGGTGTCAGTCTCCCTAGGAGCACTCTCTATAACCACTATCTGAGGCACTGTGCTGCCAATAAGATCGATGCAGTCAATGCTGCCAGCTTTGGGAAGCTCATACGCTCCGTGTTTATCGGACTGAAGACTCGAAGACTGGGCACGAGGTGTGTGTGTGTGTGTGTGTGTGTGTGTGTGTGTGTGTGTGTGCGCGCATACAAATCCACGTTTTTCAGACTATCTTCTTTCTACATTTGCAATGCATCTTGTCAATCAATACCTCAATTGCTTGATGGCTTATTAGAATTTACTGTTTGACAATGCAAGTACAGATGTTACAAAAGTATAGCTAGACTTTCAGTAGTGGTACAAAGCTTATTGGTTTTGCTCTAAATGTCTATACATGTACACAACATGATCCCAAGTAACAACCACTTGCTGTTTGTGTGTGTATTAACCCACACACTCTGCATATCTTTGAACAACTGATAGAGCATCGATGTTGAAAACACACTTGCCCTATCGTACCAAATCAACTTTATTTGGAATCTTAGTGTTGGCTGACTGATATTGTCTTTGTGATATTTTTGTCCAAGTGTTTGTGCAAATGTGAATGTTGTGCTGGCCTTATACCACCCCCTTCTACATGATGTACACTTGTAGTTGTTACATGGACATCTTTTGTGATAGTGTGTGTGTGTGTGTGTGTGTGTGTGTGTGTGTGTGTGTGTGTGTGTGTGTGTGTGTGTGTG
>CAXIPT010000001.1:24647199-24679907 GCA_964030475.1 Tethya wilhelma
CTCTCTCTCTCTCTCTCTCTCTCTCTCTCTCTCTCTCTCTCTCTCTCTCTCTCTCTCTCTCTCTCTCTCTCTCTCTCTCTCTCAGGGAGTATCCCTCTAGTGAATCTCCAGCTGAAGGTGGAGAAGGAAGCTCACAACCTCAAGAGCTCACTCCTCAGCAACAGCACAAGCAGTACCTCGGCGATAACAGACCAGAGTTGAAACCCTTCCCTGAGATACAGTGGGCTGGAACCCCTATACCAGGTCAGTTCATCCACACAATGTGTACAGCCTATATCTTTTGACGATAGTCTTTGTAAGGATTTCTTCAATGTACCTGTTTTATAGGCTTCTAAGATTTCTTTACTTGAAATGTAAGAGTTAATTGTATTTCCAACTAAAAAGCTAAGCTCTTTTATTGTTGTAACTTGTTTATAGCAAACTTCCAACGGCTAGCTATAATGCCAGATGTTTATCGCTCACAGCTGTGTCCGTTCGTACTTTCCCTATACCATAACTGTCATGCTGTAGGTTTTCTAGAGAAATGTGCAGCTAGATGAATGTCTCCAGTGAAGGGGAAAAATGATTTTTTGCTTCCTCCATCCATTAGCTATGCACCTGCATCTTTTGTTTAGTCATGCACCTCCTTATGGGTGTGTGAATGGGGTTTGTTCATGGTCAGCATACCCCACTGTGTGCATGTAGCCAATTCATTATGTTCTCTTTGACTTTCTCTGTGGGATATTATTGTCACGTGTTTCAAATGTGTTGTGCAAGCATGCCTAAGCATGCATAAGCACACGTGTGTCTTATAGCAATATGCTTATGGCTTGTTTGATATCCTTATGGCTTGTTTGATCTCGCTGAACACAAACTAATTCAATTTTCTCCAAGAGTTGTTTCTCCAAGTGTTGCGTTACTCGAGCAACCAGTTCTTTGAGATGGTGCTGATCTCAGAGCTAGAAATTTTATTAGAACATGCAAAGCTTTTGAGTGAGAATGATTCACACACAACTTTACCCAACCAAGAACCTAGCTGTCTAGAATAAAAAAAGTTAAAAAATAGAAAGGAAAAAAAAAAACTAACAGCAAATGTTCACAACAGAATGGCAATAGACATTAGAAAATTTTTTGAGGTTGTTGTTTACAGTTGTGTCTCCTTATATTCTTGTTACAGGTGCTGTAACAGCTGATGATCTCAATGATTTCACAGCACTGTACAGAGAAAACTGTGAGGTGAGTGTATCTAGATCTACTGCCTCAGTCATATTAGATCATAATACAGTGGACGCATCACATTACATCATATTTCAGTAGTACAAATCTAGTGGGTTTGGTTTTTTTTTGCCATAAAAATAGTGGACGTCAAATAGTGTCATGGTTGTTTTTTGGTTGTATGGTGCACGTATACTGTATACTGGTAGCTGGTATAATGATATTCATAAAGCTTGCAAGCCATATAATACTTCGCTGTGGCTTTGTGCGTAAATTAACGTAGATAAACTATTGTTTTAGATGTGTGTGTACCCATTTGTACATAAGCCACTGATTTTTAATGGTATTCATAACTGTTGCATGCACTAATTAGACTGTGGACAAAGCTGAGTTGGCTTCTTAGCTTTTTGGCTTTTTGGCTTCTCTAAGTGCGCTCTCACCTGTTTGCATAGCTGTGGTTATAGTGGGACATGGTCTAGCTTTGTGTCATGCCAATTATGTACTTGTGGTCTGGAGTACATAGAACAGTTCCAGTGACGTCTTCCTCAAGAGCTAATGATGATTGAATAACAATTCGGAGGCGTACACTTGGAGTGTATTCTTAACACACAACACTACTATGGGACTTATGGGTCGTGGACTGGTAGTGACATATGTTGTTGCATGTAACTCTAAGTGTGTGTGAATGGTGGATCGAGTGGTTTTTGCATAGTTTTCGCAGGTGTTTTGTCTGCTTGTGTGGAATATGACCTTTGTACAATTAATGTCAGAGGGCAGAAATGATATGGGGAGACTCCTGGCTGAGATGTCATTAGTAAGGTTCTGGGGTATAGATACGGTATATGTACGATTGCTGCTTGTGGTGGCTTCTCTCCCTGTTTCATGGTTGTAGAAAGTTGGTTTGATGACATTTTGAAGCTTTTGCTGCGCTAACTTTATAATGGTGTGTGCTAAATCAGCTACAACTGTTATTTTTGAGACGTGCTTTATATAGTACCATACATTTGTTTGTTAGATTCACTCATATGCTGTATACATGTACATATATTCATACATTATTGTATGTTGGCTTATTTTGCAGGCTATATTGGATGTGGTGGTGAACTTGCAGTTCCAGATGGTTGAGAATCTGTGGCATCACTTTTGGGCTGAGAGCACGTCCAAATCCAACATAGTGTACGTTTAATAAAAATCAAGTAATTTATTGAGAGTTGAATTGCTTTTCTCCAGCTAAGCACACACACATACACACACACACACACACACACACACACACACACACACACACACACACACACACATACACAGCGACACCTCGTCCCTCGAAGACGACCAAGACCAGCAAATCTCCAAAGAGAAGCTCGTCCTCCTCACGAGCTGTCCCCCCGTCATCACCTACCTCAACACCTGCGACCACATCCTCTATCAGTGCATCGTTGACTTTCTCATACCCGATGTCCTCAGCCCAATCCCTGGCACCCTCACTCAGGCCATACGCAACTTTGCAAAGAGTCTGGAAACGTGGCTTTCTGTGTCCCTGAAAGGATATTCCAGCAACCTGGTGAAAGCTAAGGTTAGTATGTAACCATAGTATTATTATACTATTATGCAATGTGCATTGTATGTATGCAGTATGTATATGAATGCCTGCTGCAGTATACAACTGTATATATAGCATTGTGAGAAAAGTGTCTTTATGTTGCATGTGTATGTGTATGTACAGTATACCTGTGCCCATAGCTTGGTTGATTTTTTGTTAACTCTTTGTGTGTGGCTATAGCTATATCATGCTAGAATTAATTTTCTTGGTAGAAGGCTCCAGCTGAAGCTAAGGAGCTTAGAAGCTGTCTTGTTTGTTTTCCTTAGCTCACACTTCAATGTGCTTAGCAACAGTAACGTGTATAATTTATGGTTGGTGAGTTGTCTGTTCATTTTGGACGACTATAACAACAGTTTGTGCAACGATTTTCGGGTTTCCAGGCAACTCTGTTTGTAGACACTCCCTTGTTCAGGTAGCTAGGCCACTTTATAATTTCAATCTTCTATTGTTACACTAATCCAAGCCAGGCGACTGGGAATATGCCTTAAGAAAACAACACACTATGTATATGTGAGTGAGTGTGAATGCCTTAATAATGTTAACACCAAATTCCAGTATCCAAGCAACTGCTACCTAGGAGATTTGAATTAATGTGTAGTCTAGGGCTGGTCCAGGCCAATCATAATGCCACTTATTAGGCATAATAGTTGTTAAATTTCCAGGCAGTAGTGTATGCATCCAGCCCATAACTATTCTAGTACATGTAGCTATATGTGCTGTGTGTGTATGCATGAATTTCCTGAACATTAGCACACACATACACACACACACCTGTGTCTGTCTCACTTACAGTCTGGTCATACATATGTGTAAGGATATACTCTTGTGTTTCTTAGACTACAGCAGTTCTTCTGTTTTGTTTTCCTCCCTATACTAAACATGCACATGTGCATCACACATTGCTGTGTGATGCATACCAGTGGTGACCTTTCTCTCACCTTTCTCTCACCTTTCTTTCACCTTTTAGGCATGCATAATAGTATAAAGTTACACTCAGATATGGGCTTTCGCGATTATCAAGAAAAGAGTTGCTTATGCACAAATACACAGAGTTGTACAATATTAACTGTATTTTGTCTTGAAAACTCTTTTCAGCACAAAAGAAACACTTTTGTTAAATTTTACTTTTTACAACAAATGCAACATTCTCTTTTCTACACAAAGATAAAAATAGTAGCCTGGGAATGGGGCTATGAAAGTGGTACTTTACTGAATAGCTTACGACTTTAATGCTTATATTGAACACTGTACAGAAAGCTTTAGTTCCAAGTACTAATCTTACGCTGTGTGTGGGTTATACTATCTGTATGTGCGTATAATCCACTATATCTTAACTATTAGTTGTACAAAGTACTGCTGTATCTCGATCACCCAGTTATGTTGTATCAAAAGTGGATAAATGAATTGTCTGCACACTCCGCTCTTAACCCTTCCTGCGCATGCAAATCGCTTTCAGTTATGTCCCACCTAATAGTCTGAGACCTAATCAAGCATACCAGTTGCTAAGCAACCATTTCCCTGGCTATGCATCCAGTCGTTGTTTAGATAATGTAGAATTACAAGCGCTGTTGGAACTGTATTAACACAATTCTTTTTTAGTGCATACACAAATGCAGTAATTTCACTATTGGTATAGTCGTTGCCAAAATCTTTCGATTAAATTGGACATAAATTTTTTTGCTTATTACAAGTATATTTATAGAACTTTTGATAATAATTTATTTTAGGCGGTTCATTAATGTTGTTGTATATTTAGAACGATAACGAGTGAAATTCTTTAAATGCTTACCCGCTCATTGACGTCATAGATGGCAATTAGCAAAATTCCTCACATACTTGGAATATTTCTTCTCAGAATGAACAAGTCGGGCCAGCATAGCACCAGCTCTCTCTCTCTATCTCTCTTTCTCCTGCATGCACATTCTTGGCTGCTGTGGGAAAGAGTGTGTGACACGTACTTTCAAAACGTACATGTATATGTGTGTGTTTGCGTGCCTAACTTTGTCTATTTTTTGTACAGCTTCGTTTAATTAAGGGTTTTCCTTATTGAGTGGAATTTCAGCTTTGTAATGATTTCCTCTTGTAAGAGTCAAGTGATGTTATTGTATATGAATATACTGTTATTCACAGTATAATATTGTTATGTGTGGTAATCCTTTTTCTGTAAAGCTTCTAATTATGCTTGCATCGATCAGTGTGTGTGTGTGTGTGTGTGTGTGTGTGTGTGTGTGTACGTGTGTGTGTGTACGTGTGTGTGCGTACATGTGTGTTAATTTGTGCATGTATATAAGCAGTGTTTATATCAAACTATTCCAATCATTTTCCAACACCCAAAAAAACCGCAATCAAATTCCACAAAGGAAAATACAGACAGCCAGATAACTGCTCAGTAGCCAGTGCGTCTGTGCATATATACATACATGCATGCCTGCATGCTGCTTGGACTTGGAAATAAAGACTTGGGTGGGTGGCTTCTAATAAGACATTTACAAACACAGCCTCTTCTTATGGTCATGCTATACATCACTGTGTTCAAACTGATCATTGTGTTCCACTTAGTGAGAGTGGAGAGAATAATTTGTGGTTGGTATTGCATCTTTGAGGTTTCTTGAAGTGTGCACTGGGGCATCTTGGCTGGCTTTGCAATTAATCGTAGCTGTCTACACCCTTTCTTGTGTGGTTTTGACGCCGCAAGCTGCTCAATTGCGTAGACATCTGTGCGAGGATTGCCAGCAACTGTTGGTGTAGATCTGTGTGTTCGGTTCGTACGTACACTTAACAGTTTTGTGACTAAAGACATATAGTTGTTTTTGTGTGTATTAATGGTTTATCCACACACAATTGTTATCCAATTGACTGTTCATCTCCTATCATAAGAATTTTGTTTCCTTAAAATTAAAATTTAAAATAAAATGAAAATTAAAAATCGTTTTAGTATATAATTTTATATATACAAGATACGTTCATAATATTGACTGTCTTTTAAAGTTTTAACCCATTGCTCACTCCAGATCTGCTCTGTGGTGGCCTTCTCTCAGACTCTTCGTCGCTACACCTCCCTCAACCATCTTGCCCAGGCCGCGAGGGCAGTGCTGCAGAATCCCTCACAGATCAACCAAATGCTCACCGATCTCAACCGTGTGGACTTTGCCAACGGTGGGTGTGTATGTGTGTGTGTGTGTGTGTGTGTGTGTGTGTGTGTGTGTGTGTGTGTGTGTGTAGCTTCAATGTGTTGGGGGTGTTTACAATAAAACTATCTATTTGTATATGAGCTAGTGCATAATCTTTTTATACTGGTACCTATTATAGTAGGTGGAAGTTATCATTAAATTTTAGTTTCAATGTTGGCTGACAGATTGATATCATTTTGAAGGAGACACTGTATGTACACTTTTAAGATGGTCCTTTGTGATTGCAAGTGCGTGGTGTGTGTGTGTGTGTGTTTGTACCCAAACAAAACTCTTCTCCAATCTATACAGCTGCACAAGTACATCTATATTATTGTTTATTTGTTGTACGTGGAATTAAGTACAGTATAATGTGAATTCACTGTTCAACTTCAGGAGCAAGCCTCTGTATATTAATAGTTGTAACCTATATCCTAGGAGATTCTTACATAAATTTACATTAGCATAATATGTGAATGGTAGCATTAGTAGCTGTACTATAGTACGTGTACATTATATTGTGTATGTGTATGATATGTAAATTTTTTATGATTTGTATTCTTCTTAACTTTGAACAGGAGCAAGCCTCTTGGGTGTGTGAGTGTGAGGAGTCACTGGTCCTGAGGTTGGAGCAGGACTTCAAGTCGACCCTCCAGCAGCAGAACTCTCTGGAACAATGGGCCACGTGGCTGGAGGGTGTGGTCAACACCATACTGGAGCCATACGACGGAGGGGACAAGTTTGAGAAGGCTGCTCGAGAGTTTTTGCTCAAGTGGTCGTTTTACAGGTGAACTTTTGAGATAAAGTACATTTTAAGTTTTTTTTTCTTCCTCTCACACACTTCCTCACACACTCACACACTCACACAAACACACTCACTAAGTCACACACTCACACTCACACACACTCACACACACTCACAAAGTCACACACTCACACTCACACACACTCACACACACTCACAAAGTCACACACTCACACTCACACTCACACACACACACACTCACAAAGTCACACACTCACACACTCACACACACACACACACTCAAAAAGTCACACACTCACACTCACACACTCACACACTCACACACACACACAAAGTCACACACTCACACATACACACACACACACACACACACACACACACACACACACACACACACTCACAGCTCCATGGTGATCCGTGACCTGACGCTGCGTAGTGCTGCCAGCTTCGGTTCCTTCCATCTCATTCGTCTCCTCTACGATGAGTACATGTTCTACCTCATAGAACACAAGGTGGCTCGGGCTACAGGCAGGACACCCATTGCTGTCATGTCAGAGGTAAGGAGGATATGTACAGATAACACGCACACACACACACACACACACACACACACACACACTGCGTGCATACATGTACCTATGACTTGAGCTCCTGAAATATTTGAAAAGTTTATTTTTTATTCTTGTTATTATTATTAACTGTTCTGTTGCTATTTGCTAATAGTGTACCTATAACCTCATTCTCAGGCGCTTTGGTATTAAAATCAAGCTTTATGAAACTTGTGTGATCTATCATAGCCTTTAGTGAGATTGTGAAAAGAGTTAGTATTGTAAAGTCTCCTAGCTTCTACTTGCATGCTGGTTCTCTAACATTCAATCAGTGTCCTTCAAGTGATTTCACCAGTAGCTTGTTTGTTTGTTTGTCCAACAGACAGATTCAAACCTTACTTCACTTGCTACTGGTTATAGTGTATTATTGTTCTAGTTTGCTTCTAGTTGCTAGGCAATTGTATGAACTATTTCTTATGATATTAAGATTTATCTCATAGTGTGTTTGTTCCACTGGAGTGAGGTTGCAAAACTGAGCTGTGTATACTAGCTATGCATCTGTTGACACTGGCTAGTTAAGTTAATATTGACTTAATGCTGGCAATGATTTAATGTCTGGACTCTAACAATAGCAAATCGATGTAATGCCCTTAGCCTAGTACGGTTTCTATGTCAGTCAACACCTTTGTGATTCAATTCTCAGTGTTTGTCCCATACCGCCCACCCAATCCGCAGTGACTCAAAGAGAAGTGCTCATTGTTTGGACTAAACGCCTACTATTTCATCGCATATTTCTGCTCTGAGCTCTGCTAACCCATGGAGACACAAGTAGCATAAACAACCTTTGAAAGAATTTTAATAATCACGTGCTTTTTTGAATGCTCTGTTGTGACCTTCGCCGTGAGTGTGCATTAATGTAGTCGCTACAGTGGATATGTGTGCTTCCTCCCTTCCTTCCTTCCTTCCGTGCTGGACTGTTGTAGTTTTGGATTTCCTCCGGAAGTGTCTTATTTTTCTTATAATTTGTAAAACCACCGCATGTTTATATGGGCTCTGTTGTGGAGGATATATCCACGGATGTTTCCACACTCGCCCACCATTTTCTGGCAAATTTTAAGCCACGGATAGATCTGCTTTGATTTGCAATTGTTGAGGCTTTGAGAGGCCCTCTGCCCACCTGATCCTGGATGTTTTCAGACAACTCCTGAAGTGGTTTAAGCCTTAACTAGACCATTATTTACAGTACCGTAAGGTTTTACAAAGGTCAACAGTTACATTTGAGTGTAGTCTTCTTAACTTCCGTGTCATCCCATATGTATTATGTGCATGACTGTATACGTGTATGTGCAATGCTTACAGCCAAGAGACATAATAGATTTACTGATATACAATTAGAGTATACATTCATGACTACATGCATGCTAATGCCATTACGATAGCTGCTAGTATGTGAGTGTGAACGCTAACATGATTGGAGTGCTCTTCTCGTAGCTCAATCGATGGGTTTGGAATTTGCTGTGCTTTTCCTTATTGTGTGCAATTGCATGTGTGTGTGTGTTAGACAGTCCAAATGTCTCAGATTTTGTCTTTGAATGGTTGTTACCTACAACTAATACACCATGTTCTAGCTTGTTAGTGAACAAGGCTGGCAAGCTTTGGTATGTGAACTAAACCCTATGCAGTGAGCATGTGTACGCGTGTGTGAGTGGGCTAGGAAGCTTGTAGCCCATGTTCTCCATCTATAGGATTAGTGTATCGACTTCTAAATTGTTCATTAGCGAGCAATTATGAAAGGGTTTGAGAAAAATGTCTCAACTCAGCAAATAGTTGGATACATAATAGTGATTACAGATCGTTGTCTAAGTTTGGCTGTTTGTGTAGTGTAGCAAAGATTAAGTTTATTTTATTTCATTTTTTGTATAGTTCTCGGGACATTCTAGAAGAGTGATAGCTGCCACTGAGAGTGTAACAGTTGCTGATACAGTACATCAAGATCATCAAGGTACGTTTTCTTAACAGTCGCACACACACACACTTGAGTTAGTACTTCCGTATTAGTTTTCACAATCGTTCACTTATCCATGTACACACACACACAACAGATGACCAAGATCAAGATATCCCTCCAGCCAAAAGACAGAAGCTTTAGTACAGAACAACTATATAAACCACTCACTAACATACTAACAGTATATACTCATCCTCACAACAGCAACTGTTGCTACATGACATTGTATATAATAGCACCCACTGTTTTACATTATCAAATACGTAATATTGTTACTGTTATTTTCAAAGTTATTTGCATTCATAATATGCTTTTGTTTTAACTTTTATGATACCATTTTATGGCGTATGTATTTCTATTATATTATTTGTGTATTATTTACATTGTTGGTGCATTTGTGTATTGTTAAAATAACATTGCACAAAAAAAATTGTCAAATTTCAACTGAGCATGCGCAATGTTATAATTTTGGCGGGTCGCTAATATAGTTTGACCTTTGACCTCGAATAAACAAATGGAGGAAGATTTCGAAGGTAGGCCACAAAAACAGCAAACATGTGCTAGTTGCATGAGCTTAGTGTATGCATAACCCATAGCTAGTTCGTGTACGTACATAAGCACGTAGGTCTTACGTGTATAAACGTGCCGTATATCTACTAACACAGGTGGTAGTGATGAACTCCTGTGTCTACAACTCAAGGTGTCAGATCTGGAGAACCAGCTGGCCGAGGCGTTTCGCCAACACGGCGAAGAGGTAAGATGAAACTACTCCACTGTTTGTACGTACGTAAAGAGAAACCACGACGTTTGGCTGAGGTTTTAGGAAACACTTGACAGACTTCTAATGATCGATTTGTAGTTGTAATAGACAAACGGTGCTCTGAAGACCTAAAAACAAAGCAAACAATTTGGGTTGCTAACCACAAGAATTCTGTCACACACTATGACCGTAGCTTATGACAGTGGGGCATAATTATAATATAGATACATATGTAAATGGAGACATCTTTTTACCACGCAGTGGCTTGAGAGTGGGTTTTCTGCAAATGGTTAGTGGATAAGAACAACATCCACTGACTGTGTTTAAAGTGCGGGTAAAACGCACACAAGTAGAATTGGTGCTTATAAAATAGTACTAAATATTATGCCTCTCTAATATTATTATTAAAATCTTGTATGTAAAAAAATAAGCACCACACGTAATGTGACGTTTGAAAAACTATTAAATTTTTGATTCTTGTTCACCAACCCAGTATGCAGATTAAATATAGCAAATTTTATTCAATCTGTATACTGGGTTGATGAACAAGAATCAAAATTTAATAATGACTAACACCCAACCTGAAACTCATTTACGTTAGAAAAATTTCCTATAAAGGTTACCTTGTTGTAGCCTCGTTCCCAGGCTCCTCCTTCGCGAATATTTTTCTCAGGAGGAGCCTGGAAACGAGGCTAACCTTGTTGCAAACCAGCACTCAACTTTTGGTGGTGCTTTAAATACCGTATAGCGGGAAATTTTCGTGGGGGAAAATTTTTGCGTTTTCGTCTTGAATAGAAATTCGCGAGGAAAATTTTCGTGGATTGCGTCTTAACTATACGTGACGACCACATACCTTACAAATTTCGTGGGGGAAAATTTTCGCGGAAAGCTGCCAAACCGCGAAATTCGCAAAAATTTTCCCCCACGAAAATTTCCCGCTATACGGTATAGCATATAGATAACAGTATAGAACTTTGGTTAAATGTTAGGTCTATATATTATTTAGCATAGAAATTGTAGCACTTAACAGTGGTCATTTTAAATGCTGTTAGCTAATGAATAGCCTGGTTATGATGATGAACCAAGGAACATTTTCACATGTACACTCTGACATTGGTCTAGCTTATACAATACAAATTTAAAAGGTGTTTGATCTTTGCACTGTTTTAATTATACCATTTTCCAAGTGTTAATCTGTTTCAAGTTTGTGACCAAGCAATACCTATTGTATTGATTATGTATATAATTCACATTAAGCTACTGTAGACCCCATTTTCACTACAACCTATATATAACCAGTAGCGAACACAGCTACACACATCTATAAATTAAATCTCCCCCACCCCCCATATCTTGGTATTGATTCTAGACCAGCAGTCTTCACAATCAAGTGGCCCATCTCAACACCAAACTAGAGTACAGTCTCACCGAGAATCAGAAGTTGGAGTACGAGCTGACCCTAGCTCACAAAACCTCCAGACAGACCAGGCAGGAGTTGGAGACAAAGACAAAAGAATACAATGAAGAACAGTCAGCTCTACAAGGTCTGTAAAAATTTAAAGTTTGTTATAAATATTTAATCTTGCATACTGGCTGGGTTGGTGAACAAAAGTAATTTTATTAAAATAATGACTAATATATACCCAACTGGAAACTCACTTACAAATGTACAGCACCATATAGAAGGGAAAGATATAAGGAAGTAAATTTAGTCAATCACCTTCCATGCCTGTGATAAGCGTTTATCTGCCAAAAACTTCTTGTCTAATGTAAATAATATAATGTCCTTACACTAACTACCTATTATGTTTGATGGGTACACTATCCACAAATGTTACTATTTTAAAGAACCATTTTTATGATATTGATTGTGTATTCCATAAAGCTACTGTAGACCCCATTTTCACCACAGCTATAACCTGCAATGTATACAGCTACAGCTAAACCTCAATAGGCTCAAGGTATTACTAACTGCTCCCTGTTCACTGGGGGAAGGTAGCTAGCTCTCTCCCTCTCCCATTAGGTGCTCTGCCTCAACCACAATAGAGTGGAGTGCTTGCTTCACACGAGAGACACCCGGTCCTCTCACTCCCAGCTCATGCACAGTCTGGAGGTCCTCCATCTTGCCTACAATGGCATCACTAGTATGAGTAACCTTCACATGATTAGTTTGCCATTGCCTAGCAACTAAAGTTTTTGTAAGCTAATTGCTGGTTACTGGCTGGGTGGAGGTGACAGTAGAGTAGCTAGAGGTCACAGGGGGTCAATGGCAAACAAAATAGTTGCATACATCGAGTGCCCCCCATTTAACAGTCATGCAACTATTATTTAGCCATTACCATCTGATAATGTATGTTTGCAAAGGAGGTAAACAATGCCACCATACTAAGCAATCATTGAACAGTACTCTGCAAAAGAAATTCTCAATTTAAAATTACACTATGATTAAAAATTCCTGTACTTTTGAAAAAATGAAAGAAAAAAAAAAACTCTACTATGTATGTACATTTGTCTAAGCAGTCTAATCAAACAAGGGACACGTGGAATATTACTGTGAGATTTAGGTCATAACTGTTGTGTCACTCTGCTTGTGATGTTCTACGGCTCCTAACAACTCCTCGCCCATTGGACACTTGTCTCACCCACCCAGCTACAGCTGTGTGTGTGATTGCATCATTAAGAGTAATCAACACAGGGTTGCACTCGTATTTGTATGCGTTTTAGTGTGTGCAGCGTGTGCACATGCGTGTGTATGTGTGCCATGTGTGTGTGTATGCAAGCATGCGTGTGCATCATGTGTGTATAAGCATGCGTGTGTGTATGTGTGCGTGTGTCTTATTGGCTACATGTTTCTGATGTGGCTACCTTGGTTTGTTCTTACCCACGTCATGCCTCACACATCTGCACACCACAATTAGTGCTGGCCACAATGACACACAGCTTGCTTGTCCAGGTTTCCCTGTGTCCTCTGCACATGTGCACACTTAAGACAATTATCATAGTACCACCTCTGATATCGACACATGTGTGTGGTGTGAGAAGTCTTAGCTATTCTCCTTGGAATCTGTACACTATGGTTTGTTCAAAGGATGCCTTTGATTATCCTGGTGTGTGTGTGTGTGTGTGTGTGTTTCTTAGAGAGACATGCAACTATAACGTGTGTGTGTGTGACTAGTACATAATTATTGTTGGGAGGAGAGAATTAGAATTAGAAGACAAAGAAGATCGCACTTTGTTTATGTGTGTACATTTTTTTAGTACACGTGTGTAAGTACTTTTAACTCATCACCGTGACAACAGGCTTCTCAAGCCAATGCCAACAATAGGTCCTTATTATTATGTGTATCAGTTTTAAGATGGTATAGCAGGACATTTTCAAGATTGTGTAATCCAAATGCTCCTTTGGGCTAACAAGGGCCTGCAAGCAAGGAGCCATGGCCTATTGGATGCAGCTCCCCAGTGAACCTTCACCTCCTCATTTTTGGGGTAGAGTCAACTCCTAGGCAGGGCTCGAAAGAGAAAACAGAAAAGAAATAAATACCTGTGGCACTGGAGGGACTCGAACCGCCTACCCATGGGTTGGCAGTCAGAGTTATTGTTGAACAAGCCACCAAGCCTGTCCTTCTAATTTCAATCTCTATCATCTACTACTGTACATGCATGCTGGTCATGTATTTTGCATTATGCGGATACATGTAGGTCTTGAGATTTGGTTCGGAAGTCGACTATATATATTGTCTATAAATAGTAGTGTTACTATTCTCTGCTNATCATAAATTCCATCATAATATTTTACACAAGTGCACACATGCAGACATGCAGACAGACGGACACACACACACACACACACACACACACACACACACACATGCATACACACACATGCAACATAATTATAGGCAAGAACAAGAAAAAATACAATACAATAGTACTATGTCATAGGGTCACTGAGTAATATATAATTATAGCGGAAAGTTTCAAACTAGAATAATAACTTTTGATCGTAGATTTCGTGAATTATACAATCCATCCACAAAATCATATTAACTATAGCCTATAGATCTACATGCATTTAATTGGATGTCACACAGCTCATCCGTAGTAAAACCCAAACTTACAACTGTGAAACTTTAAAGTGTACCTGAACTAATGTAGTAATGGTGGTCAATGTGTGTTCTGTTTACTGTGTCGGACTACTGTCTCCCTAAAGCCCAGAGATCACAAACATAGCTACACATGTTGGGCCATGGGATAGTCATTGTGAGTGCATGTGTATGTGTGTGTGTGTGTGTGTGTGTGTGTGTGTGTGTGTGTGTGTGTGTGGCAGGTGTTGGCGTTGATGATAATCTCCATTGAACCACTTACCAGTACACCACTAAAAGATATGTGCACTCATGTTCTGTTGTGGCAACACTCAATTATCACTTACATCACTCCTCCTTTG
Source organism: Tethya wilhelma (assembly GCA_964030475.1). NCBI lineage: Eukaryota > Metazoa > Porifera > Demospongiae > Tethyida > Tethyidae > Tethya > Tethya wilhelma. Next base: position 24,661,687 of record CAXIPT010000001.1, read on the forward strand.
ACTCTCCAGCTCTTAATTTGTGATGCTCTGTGGCTAAAAATAACAACATACATTGTTCAGTGTAAATTTTATCCGTTACCGCAAAACCACATTTTTGCTTATGTGGTCAAATCATAATTATATTTTCACCTAAGGTACTTAGTTTGTTCCAATTAGTCTCTTTATTCGCAGGGTACAGGTGTGTCGTGATATCATCAGTGACACTCTGAGATATGTTTTAAGACCATTTTAGGTCGTAGGTAATTTGTAGGCAATGGCTTGAAATTAATGTGACAAGTTCGAATTCACACACACTCTCTCTCACATACACATACACATACTCAGTGATATGTTAAAAGTTAGGTACAATTCATGTTCAGAAACTCATACTAATTATTGCATGTATAAAGTATGTAGAAAAGATAACATTATTCTTCTCAAGTTCATTGTTGGATATTCATTGAATTCAAGCTATGTACTTTTACATTGTTGTCATGACATTTAAAACAAATGCGATCAGTAAAGCTGGTGATCATTACCAGCCAACTAACTAACCAAAGTTACTAGCTTATTGTAGCTGTATATATACTGCTTGGTTTAGATCTGTATAAAATTGTTTTTGTTCATAAATCTGACAATACTCACTCTAATTTTTGGATTCCAATCATCCGTCTATAGCTGTATTGGTGTTCTAATTCAACTGCCTCTGATCTTGTGCTTGATTCAAACACAAAGTCAGAGTTAGAAGTTTTTTGCCATACAAAGGAAAAAATAAAGAAATGTTCCTCAAAGCTTAAGTAGGATCAAATTACCTAGTCTTGCAAGCCAGACGTTCCTTCCTTTTCCACCCCCCTCTCTTGGAACGTCTGGCCTGCAGGACTATCAAATTATTATTTTCTGTGTTTTAGGTAATACAGTTGCGTATAAGTAAGTCAAGAAACATTGTTCATTTTGCTCTCATATTCATAGTTTTATGTAGTTAAGTTGTAGGTCGGTAATAAGTCAAGTAACTATGCTAACAGCTGATTGTGGTTGCTGTGGTCACCACAGTGTGTGTGATGTCAGCAGGGTGTGTGTGTGTGTGTGTGAGGGGAGATATTTGCTGCCAGTTTCCAGCAATCACAACTATAAATTTGCCGTCCAGGCCACAAAATTATGCAATGGCATCAACCCAGTTACTAACCGGTGATATCACCATTGTGGTTCGATGAGAAATTATAACTAGTTCCTAATAAATATTAATATCTGTGTCTAACGTATGTAAGTGTTGACGCAATTGCTAAAAAAAGTCCTCTGCACTACGTGTTGCATGCATTGGGTTTGCATTTTGCTTCCATTTATAGTGACTGATGGAAATGAGTGGAACAGTTACATAGATATGTGGGCAGCATGAGTGTGTATGATCTCAGATGTGTTGCCTGGAATGAATTGGAATCAAATGAGTTTGCGAGTGCCCTGTGCGCATATGTAATTGCTCCATCTCCATGGTTATATTGTCTAGTCTATAATGTTCATCACCATGTCGGCGAAAGGCCTCTCCCAGCCACAAGCTTATGAAACTGTGTGGAAGTTAAGACCTAGATTTGTAAGGTTTTGTGGTAAAGATTGCACTGCACTAGCACAGCATACTATTAACTTGTATGGTCAAAAACTTGTGGGAAACTCAGCTCGTGGAAGATTATAAATATTTATGAGATATAAGTAATTGTAGGTATTGCATTTGCATTAGTGTATGCACAGCTCTTGGTACATCTGGTTTCTGTTGTATTGATGAATTAGTGGGTGCTTAGTTGTATTAACAAATTAGCTTGTATATCTCCACATATATGTACACATAGTGTGTTAAGTGACGTATTCAGCGAGTTAATTTAATCTCAGTTATGGTCTCGGGTGGCGACTTGCATTTCTTTGGAGGTATTTACACGACAGAGTCGATAAATATGGTCGGACTATTTATTGGGTGGAAAGGTATGTTGATTGATTGTGTGTATACACATTGAGATCATGTTACCCTAGCCTTCTTGGTGTGTGATGAAAGAATGTATATGGCAGATGTAATTGTTTAAAGAACAATACTGTCATTGGGTTTTTTGTTTGTATGATGCTATATATAAAATGTAGCTCATGCTATGTGCTTACATGTATTCTGAAATGAACGTTTGTGTGTGTGTGTGTGTGTGTGTGTGTGTGTGTGTGTGTGTGTGTGTAACAATTCACACACACACACACTCTCTTAATCAGTAACTATTAATTTATCATAAATTTTATCACTTGAGTCAAGTATAAGCACTACGTAGTATGTCTTGTAATATCTGGTTCTAAAAATTTGTTGTTTTTCCAAATCTACAACAAAAACAAACATACATGAACAGCAAAGAAAGTGTGAAATTCTTCCAAGTTACCACCTACATTCTGTTTGTTAGTGTTTTCCTCTGCCTAATTATGTTTATGTTCATGATAATTAGTATAATTATCATGTTCTGGATGTAGTCCATCAATCTGACTCCATTTTACATATATAATCATAACTCACTGATCTGTCGTTCCATTTTTTTGTATTGTTAAATATATGTGTGTGTGTATGTGTGTGAGTGTGTATGTGTGTGTGTGTGTGTGTGTGTGTGTGTGTGTGTGTGTGTGTGTGTGTGTTCGCTGGTTCAATTAGTGTAGCCTGGCAGCCAAGAGGGTAACATTGGCACAACGTTGTCTCATGATAATCAACTCTCCGTTTGAAGTGCCTGTGTGTGTTGTCGACTACAAGAGATGATCACATGTGTTTATTGGTGCAGCGGAGGGCAGTGTTGACACTCAGATACATATTGTTGGTGTCAGTGTGTGTGTGTGTGTGTGTGTGTGTGTGTGTGTGTGTGTGTGTGTGTGTGCCTCTCTTAAGTCAAATTGGTTTGAATTGAGAAAGCAGCTTGTATTTCTTACTATCTGTAAACAGTTTGAGTGATTATGTTGTTGTTTACTTATTATATTCATTATTTAAAGAGGAAAAAATCTTGAGATCTAGCTGGGATTCGAACCCAGGCCTCACAAGTTATAGTCAAATGGTGTTACCATTGAGCTACTATAACTCATGGGCATTGGAACAGAGAATAGTAGTATATGACACTTATCCGAAATCGACTTCCAAACCAGAGTCTCAATGTCTACATGTAATGGCATGATCCACATGACCAGTATTTTCTTCCAGACATGGGAAACGTGCCATACCTAAATCCAACCTGACTTAGTCTACGAGGGTAATCCTTGAAAGCATGGTTGGATAAAACACTTTGTTGCAAATACATGACCAGTATGCTCTTCCTGACATGTACACCACACCATGCAGATCGTGTTGCTAAGCTGACGAGACAGTGCCGTGAGTGGCAGAGCACCCTNTGAATTGAGAAAGCAGCTTGTATTTCTTACTATCTGTAAACAGTTTGAGTGATTATGTTGTTGTTTACTTATTATATTCATTATTTAAAGAGGAAAAAATCTTGAGATCTAGCTGGGATTCGAACCCAGGCCTCACAAGTTATAGTCAAATGGTGTTACCATTGAGCTACTATAACTCATGGGCATTGGAACAGAGAATAGTAGTATATGACACTTATCCGAAATCGACTTCCAAACCAGAGTCTCAATGTCTACATGTAATGGCATGATCCACATGACCAGTATTTTCTTCCAGACATGGGAAACGTGCCATACCTAAATCCAACCTGACTTAGTCTACGAGGGTAATCCTTGAAAGCATGGTTGGATAAAACACTTTGTTGCAAATACATGACCAGTATGCTCTTCCTGACATGTACACCACACCATGCAGATCGTGTTGCTAAGCTGACGAGACAGTGCCGTGAGTGGCAGAGCACCCTGGACACAGTCCAACAAGCTAGAGGCAGGGAGCAGACTCTTCACAAACAACAACTAGCAGAAAAGGTATATACTGAAGCTATCTATACATGTACATAAATGTGTATATAATATACTCTAGATTTGGATGTTTTCACCATCATAATTTTTTTGCCTTTTCACATGTTTAATTTTTTCAACACTCACATAAGTGGTGAAAAATATTTATGGTGAAAATTTTCATATCCATTGTACAGTGTATCACTTATTTTTGCTTTCTTAAAGCCTGTTATTGTTCGTTGCTAGGAGGAGGAGTTGTTGCTGAAGAGCTCACTGTATGAGGAGCTGGTGTGTGTGAAAGAGCAGCTGAATATAGAGCTCTCCACTGAACAAAGGTGAGGCTTCATTTCAACCATTAGTAACTTTCTTTTATTACATAAAATTCAGAATTAATGCTTCTAGCTGCATCAAGCTGGGAGCTTGATTCAAGCCTAATCTATCTGACTAAAAAATTTAACATTTATGTTTATTTTATCCAACTTTCATTCTTTTGACTTTCAAGCAAATTAATTTTGCACACTCTTTCACTCTCCAGCCTAGTAGCTGAACTTCAAAACAGGCAGCATCAGTTGGAGGCTGACCTAGCACACAAGGACGATCTCGTCCTGAAAGTGGAACATGACCTACAGGACACCACAGACAGAGAGAGAGGACTACAGCGAGAACTCCAGGTAATAATCACCTAATGAGAGACACATACCGTATAGCGGGTTAATTCGGCGGGCTTAAAATTAGCATTATTAGCATTATTGGCAGTTAAGCTCCGCATGCTGCATTGCTTATACGCACGTGTGTGCATATAAAACTGTTTGGTGATTTTTAATTTGCCGATTTGAAAAATAATTCGCCAATTCGCCAAATTTACTTCTCGTCAAATTTACCCACTATACTGTATGCATTGCTATATCCATATAAACATTCTATTCTAAATAAAAACCACTGTAAACAACAACACTTCCATGTATACTTCGCTAATTTTGAATGCTTACACGTATCTCATTAAATCATTCCTTTTTCCCCCACTATGCCCACACATACACCACTTTGTGTTGCTACCTGCACAAATATGTATTGTAAGTATGGTTTTGATCACAATAAACAACACACCATATCCTGTAATCTAAACTGTACACTGTACTTCCATTTCCTACCCCAATACAACATAAACACACCCACAACAACAACACCACACACAAACCATCCTATTATATTCATATCTACATCCACCCACCAATTCACAAATTTCACAGCACACTCACACTCACACATTATAGTTGCATGATCCTTAAGTGGGCAGTACTTGATGCATGGTTGAGTGCTGCACACCTCAAGGGCATACAACTATTTTGTTTGCCATTGACCTCCTGTGACCCCTAGCTATACTCTATTGTCACTTCCACCCATCTAGTAACTCGGAATTACATGTAGCCTATAAAAACTCTGGTTGCTAGCCTTAGACAATGGCAAACACACACACACACACACACACACACACACACACACACACACACACACACGCACACTAAAGAATGTCCTAAAGAAGACCACCTCACTTCAAGGGGATCTGGAATCTGAGTGCTCCAGGCTTCAGGAAGTGCAATTCAGTCTCCAAGTCTCACATCATCGTGTCAAAGACCTGGAATGTCAGTTTAAGGAAGAGAAGAATGCCCACGATGAGACAAAAGGGAGTTTGGAACGTTTGAAAGAGAGTTTGTCCGCTTTGAAGAGTTCCTTGAAGAGAGAAGAGAGGAAGAATCAGACAATCAACGAACAGATGCATAGGTGAGGGGGTGAGGGAGTGAGGGAGTGAGGGTTGGGATATGAGTGTGGGGGTGTGAGTTTGTGAGGGGGTGGGATATGATTCTTTGAGTATGAGTGTGTGAGGGGTTGGGATATGATTGTGGGGGTGTAAGTGTGTGAGTGTGTGGTCATGTGAGGATGTAACGGTGTGAGTGTGTGAGTTTGCAGGGCTGTGTGTTTGTAAAGGTACGATATGTGGGCATGAGGTGGATTGTTGTATACTGTGTATGTGCATGGCTTCCATCAATGATTAGTAGTTCAGACTCACATTTTCATGCGTTTGGATCCTGATTTCAATCTTGTTTGAAATAATTTTTGTTTTCTCTACATACACATGTGCATATACTGTATGTCCTTCGATGGATTGTCGACATACACACACACACACACACACACACACACACGTGCAGTAAGCAGTTGGAGTGCCAGAGATATGAGCAACAGGCTAGCCACCATCAGGCAGTGATTTCTGATCTCTCCCATCAACTTCAGCTCTTCCAGAACAACTTTGACTCTCTCAAGGAGGAAATGAGCTTGGTGAGTGTTTACTAGTAGCTAGTATAGTATTGGATTTTGGAACAGCATTAAGGCATCTTTACCTCTTGCGTAGTGTGTACTTTGCTGTCAGATGTGGTTTTCCAAGATTTTTATACATATCCTAGGGTATTTAACCACGTGTATAAATTATTTGACTCAAGTATACACTGTCATGTACATATAATATGTATTCTCTTGCTTGCTATACATATAAATCATCCAGGCTAAGCAGCGCCAGTCAATGATGGAGGAGAGCTACTCTTCTTCTCTCAGAGAACTGGACTCCATCATCAGTGGGTTTGAGTCACGACTCACAAAGACTCACTCCAAAGGTAATAACAATGTTCAAGATTTATAGCCTTGTTCCTGGGCCTTCAATCCCCATCATATGCAAGTATAACATATGAAAATCAAAATTTACATGCCTTATAATGCTTAGCTAAGTACATACATGTAACAAAGGCTTTTCATTTGTTTACTCTATAGGTCACAAGGTTGCTTCCATAAGCTCCACCCCAGACCACACCCACCTCCCAGAAAAGCTGAGGGGAGTACTAACAGAATTCACCTCTCAGTTCGAGAGCCTCAAGTCTCAACTGGAGAGGAGCCACGCCCTCCTAGCCTCCACGAAGGAGAGTGTCAAACAGCTTTCTCTAGAGTGCTCCACCTACAGAGAGGTGGTCACCTCCAGGACAGCAGCCATGACTGTGAGTGATGAGCAGTGTGGTTGATTGTACATCTACCAAGTTAGAGTGGGAAGCTGTGTTGTTGTACATATACCGAATACTGTACTATAGAGAGAGAGCTTCTCTAGATTTCACAGATTGTGATCCATCTGGACTGACTATTTAAACAACTATCCACAGTACAGTTCCCTTATAACAGTCAGATTCAGTTTAGATACACGTGGAAGAAAATATTCTAGTTGTGGAGGTACCCAAGTTATTGTGTAATTGTGTGAATAAGTGTATGTGTATGGGTAAAGATCAACATTGCTATTTGTGGTTAGCTGTGAGTTTGGAAATGGTCATTAGAGATATAAACTACAATTGAACTAAGAGAAATCACACCACCAGCAAGGTATTCCAAATCCTGGAAGAGTGCAAAATGCTGGTCTAATGTACAGCCATTCATCATACATACAGTGACAGTGTGTCCATCACATGCTATCTTATTCTCCTCTTTGTACCATGCATATCTCTTACACAGGAAGCAGAGAAGCAGCTTGGAGCTAGCGCTAAGGAGCTTGCAAGACTAAAGTCAGAGCTGTCTTCTTTCAAAGCAAAAGCCTCGATGCTAGAGAATGAGCTGAACTCACTCAGAGAGAGAGAGGAAGAAGGAAGAGTGGAGATATCGCAGCTGAAAGAAGAATTGGTCACTTTACAGAGAAAGTATTCCAACGAAAACGAAACCCATTGTAGATTTTTACAACTCTTAAACGACCAACTGAGCACCAGACGTACCTCGACACCCAATTTCCAACGACCTTTGACCTATCCCAACAGTAGTAGTAGCAGTGGCAGTGAAAGAAACAAGTCAAACTGGAAAAACCTGTCTGGCTGCCTTCAGACGTTGCTTCTAGCTCACATCGAGGCTTTTCGACGAGCAAAAAAGGAGTTGAAACAGCACAAGTCCACCATTGCTAGCCTCAAGTCTACCCTTCAATCTGCTGAAGCCATGCACAAGGGGAGCATGGATAAGATGACAGTGCTGAATGAAGAACAGGACAGACAGTGGTCACAGAGGAACGAGGAACTGAAGAGACATTACGAGAGACTGCTTGTGGAGGCCGAAAACAGGAACCAAGAATTGGAACGAAGATTGAGTTCAACTGCAGGACGAGCCGATGAAATGAGCTCCTTGAAAAAGGTTGTCGAAGATGAGTTGATCCAACTCAAGGAGGTTCATCGAGGGTACAAAAATGATCGAGCTTGTTTGCTGGCTTGTACCTGTCTCTTGGCTGGTTCACTTTATCCGATCCTTCAAAAAATGGAGCAGCTTTCTCGTCAAAAATCAACCCTTCTTCAACATCTCTATCGGTATCAGAAGCTCGAAAAACAAGTCAGTCATGTTGTGAATTCGATTCAAGTTGCTCTGTCCCAAGACAAGCAAAATGGATCTTGTACGTCTATTCTTAGTGAGGATGTCCATTCATCTTCGACCTTGTTACGCCACCCCTTGCTGCGATTCCGTAAAGCAGTCATTGTAGTGCTAGCCATCAATAGACTTCGCCACTTTCTCACACACAGCACTCTACTCTTTAAAGCCTCCCTACTATCATCCACCAACACACACCTCGAGATCCTTCCTGTTCATCTCGGTCTTCTTGCCAAAACAGATCACGTCAAGAGACACAAACCGACAACCTCTAAAAACACCACTGCTACAACACGCTCTCTCTACACCAACAGAGAAGTAGCAGGCTGGTTGAGAAGTGAAAAGTTTCTCTCTCAAGTTCGCGACAGTTTTACACCTCTACAATCAAAGCTAGATACATCAGCTCCTCACCAACTTGCTGGGAGAGACTCGAAAAGAAACTCGAAAACTGTACGAAAGTTGGAGAGTGAAGATCAAAAGACCACACTTGTCTTGCCCACTAGAGAATGTTTTACTGAAGCTCTTGAGAAGATGAGCTCTCACTTCAGTGTCCAGAGAGGGAGTGTTCTAGGCTCTCATTTAAGGGAGCCATCACTGTGTGTGAAGCTAAGAGAGGGACTGGAGACTATCTTGAGGAGAAGAACACACATCTTTGTCAGCTGTTCAGAGGTATTCAGGCCGGGATAATACTAGACTACTTAGAAGTACATTATAGAGGATCCAGCTGGTGCATGGACAGAGTATAGGTTTTTACTGTACACTGCTTAGACTCATTCAGTAATTGGTTCTATCAGGAGCATATGCATTCTTTTCTGTTTCACTACCACAGATGATTAGTGGCTTAGTAGTAAGGGTGCTTTGCTAGTAATCAGGAGGTCTTGGGTTCGATCCCAGCTGGTGACAATCCTACGTAAGATTTTTTTCTATAATTTGCTTATCATATCCATCTCTCTCTCTCTCTCTCTCTCTCTCTCTCTCTCTCTCTCTCATACACAGCTTGGTGAATCTCTACACACCCAGCTCTCCAACCTGGTGGGTACACTCCACCAAGCCCAGGTTGACCTCCACTCGACCCGTTCACAACTAAAACGTTCCGAGAAACACTGCGAAAAGCTCTCCACGACTTTCAAACTGAATTCTAAACTAAAAGACCAAGTCACTTCACTTCAGCTGGAGCTGAAGGAGATGGTCCCACGAGGTCAGCTGGAGGAGGTGTGTCAGGAGCTGGAGGCCAGCGTGGGGAGAGAGAGGGACGTGAGGATGAGTCTTTCACAGCACGTGACGGCTGTGCAACAGCTACGAGACAGACTGGAGTGGGCGGGGCAAGATGTGCAGAACAAAGAGACTTCACTATCGATTACTACAAAGGTATGTACACTGAATACACAATGGCATAGTTTATGAAGAATGATCAATCAGCTAGCTCAGATGATAGGTTGTCATAACTGTATGACATTGTGTGGAACATGTAAGCATTCATGTAAAGTAAACTGGGGGAATTCCGTAATATTATATCGTAAGCATTATCCCCATGCAATTTTTTCTCTGCGATAGAGTAAGAAGCACTAGCTTCGAGGCTGCCTAACTGCCTTGAAAAGATTTTGATTGCATCCAGACTCCAGCAAAATGTTGTTATAAATAATTACCTCAGTTTACTTACATATGCACATTGTGACATTGCACACACACACACATACACACACACACACACACACACACACACACACACACANCACACACACACACACACACACACACACACACACACACACACACACACACACACACTTTGATCAATGTATAGGAACTAAACGAACTTCGTCTCAGTCTACAACACAAGGACCACCAACTGAACCTCATGGGCAAACAGCTGAAGCTGGTCGAGGGAGAGAGACTAGCTCAGGCCCAGCAACTGGGGGAACTACAGACTGCTCTGGCTACATGCAGACGAGAGATGATGGATGAGGTACTCTCAGAGTCCTTTGGTCCAGGGAGTGCAGCTGCCACAGGTGGTAGTGGTGGACTTTCACCTTTACCCATGGCCTCCACTGTGAGGAGGAGCCTAGCTGGAGATGGAGATCGAGAGAGGAATAGTGGCTTTGTACCACTGAGGTGAGCCTTCACAGAGGGTCACGATTCTGTATAGTATGTATTATCACTGCATGTGTTATCTACAGCATACACATGCATGCATGCACATACGTGGGCTCATATATAAAGGCGTGCAATATATATCCCTGTATAATAGGGAATTGGAAACATTTTAGTATGAATTTACTTCAGTATTACAAGCTATGGTGGGCATTATTAAGAATACCATATATATGCATCATTGTGTTGAATATGCAGGGAACAGCGCAAGTCAACCTAACTCGTGAGCAAGATGGAACGTAAGACTGATGATCAAACAATAGAATAAAAATACATCAAGATATTGATTGTATTATTGGACAACCACTAACGTAATTGTGATAGTGACAATCCACTGCCCATGCATGATGTAAGTATGATGATTACACCAAACAGTTGAGTGTTGTTACTTATGAATATCAGTATTATTATAAAAACTAGAGTATATATAAATAATTTTTTAAAAAAATAAGATACAAAAACTTAAATTATGCTGAAAATTTGCCTAGTTATAATATTATTAACATCTCAAGAAATGTAAATGCACTCAGTATACTTGATCATGGCATCCATGCTTTCATGCTGAGAACAGGCCTGGTCCATCAGTATCCAAGTTTCGTCTGCATGCACATGTAACCAGAGCATTGATCATACATGCAATCATCATGTTTGCACTTAATTTTAATTCTTATGAATCATTGCTTGTGTGCATGCATGACCATGACTGATCAAAGATGACTATAGCTAGGCCATGCAGCAATAACCCACATACAATAGATAGGTATGCATGCATGTGCATGTACATACCTTGTGACAAAAGCCATGATACAGTCCAATAGACTATCTTGTCTCACCATGGAGCTCTGCCCACCTGCCCCACCCCCACACTGCACCTCGCTCTCAGTACAGGCACACTCCACGGCATGAATCAACTGCTGGACCGAGATGGCCAGGTTACCAGGCAACGAGAACTGACCTCCGCCAGACCTGAATGAATGGGAGAATCTTGATAATAATAATATTATTATAAGATCTGCCGCTCTTTTAGTGTCGTACCTCATTCACAATGCATGGTACTACAGGTGCTTGTGGAACAAACAATTATACAGAGGCCCCATTTACACGTATGCGTTTAGTATAAACGATGAGGGCATTTACACTAGAACACAGTAAACAGAAATGGGCATTTACACGTATGCAGTTACAATGCACGTGCAAGCTGCCAACTGTCACAAGCGCAGTTAGCTTGCTCGATTTCCAGCGAAAAAAGCCTCCATTCGGTAGACAGATGATGATTGACATTCCTTCAGATATAGAATTGAACAATGTCATGCTCCATTCAATATAAACAAAACAATGCATGGTACTACAGATGCCTGTGGAACAAACAATTATAAGTTGAATGTATAATTATGACACAATATTATTATTATAATAATAGTGCAGTCACTAGCTGGAATGCTCTGCGTACTTATAAGGCCCGGGTCACCTTGAAATTTTGCCTGAATTAAAATTTAGATCTACAGGATATAAAATACCTTTTTCTAATTTCTTTCCTATACAACAAATTTTTGGCCTTTCGTTTTCATGTTACCAAAATCTCATTCCAAATTGAATATTCATGTAAATAATGATCGGTCAATGAAACACCTTACACTATGAATAATTAATTAGGCAGAAACCTTAGAAGGTTGCTATGGCAACCAAACTTTTTCAGGAGATTACTATCATCATGAACCTCTATAATCTCGATTGGGGTTACCACTGATAGTATTGTTGATAAGATATAGCTGGGAAGGAGAGATACCTGTTTCCATGGTTACTAATTAGTTAGTTTAAAAGTTATGACCATTCCGAATACCGTAGAGTCGGGTTATTAGGCACACTTCGTTATTAGGCACACATTCGCTATTAGGCGCATACTGTCTACTTACACTTACCTTTGATAACAGACGCAAAGTTTATAAACTGGATGTTCACGTAGTTTTCTAAGCCTGACAGCTATGAACAGCGCTTTCTTTCACTACTTGGCCTTCCATTTCACTTAGAAAAGGCAGCGTCTCACCGCTTTTAGAGCTCTAGCACCGCTAGCGCAATCGATTTCTGCTTGATGACGTCATTTGTTTGGAGGCGTGGTCATACAATAGCCCTCGTTATTAGGCGCACCTCATTATTTAGCGCATACTTTTTCACTAATATTCCAATAAGCGCATGCGCTTAATAACCTGACTCTACGGTATTGATGAGATTATTTTACTATACATTAAAAGGTATGCTGTTGACCCAGGCCTTAAGTACACAGAGTGTTAGTGCATGCACTTAATTCTCTTGTACATATACAGCTCACCACAGAATTTAGCCAATAACACACATGCATGCAGTTGCATGAAGCTATAAAGATTACTGTATATACTATTAGGCTGTATGTCATAAAGATACGTAAGTATTCATTGATCTAACAATGCTATTAGACAAAGTTGTATAATACTGAGCTGATATGGAAAAACAGTTAAATATCAGTTTCTGTTTGTTACTCTTGGCAGTACATGGGAGTACTGAAGGTTAGAAGATCAAATCTAGCCATAGACAATGCATGCACAAACACTGGTCAACACATACTTATAGTGTTTTCTACAGATGCAGCTCGAGAATCAACAGTGAGGCCTATTCGTCACTCTCTTCATTTTGGAGGAAGACAGTCGTTGGATGGATCATTACCAAATGGAGGATGTACATCAGTGAATGATGACGGTGACATATGCAACCTTCAAGATGGCAATACTAGTGTGTTGGTTGATAACACCATACTACCTCTCATGCAATGCAGTGGACTAACTGGTGACTGGGCTAGAGACTTGTACACAGTGGGGAGACAGGGTCTGTCCTTTATTTCTGTCGGCTTTGACTTTGGTACTTCTATTAGAGTGAGAAAAGTGGAGCTGGCATTGTTCAACTGTCAACAGAGGTCAACAAGGGCTGGCAATATAGAGATTTATGCAGATGGATCAGTCCAAAATTTTCCTAAACAAGACCCTACCAATGCAGGTGTCCTAGTTGGGAGCAAACTGATTGGTTGTGGAGTTAATTCATGTGAAAACCTATATAGGGTTTGTGTATCTCTCTCAGGAGCAGTAACCGTTCGTATATACTACATTGTGTTCCCGACAAGTTCTACAAGAGTATATCTAGCTGAAACAATATTCTACGATGACAATTCAACATGTGGTCCTGACACTATTATCACAGAGCCAGTCACTCCACGACCACCAGTGACTATATCGACGACTGAAAGTAAGTGAATATTATGCACTAAATAGAGTTCCTTAAAATTTTTATTCAACATGTAAACAACTATGTTATTTCAGCAACAACATCGGCTGAGACAACAACAATGGAAACAACATTATCACCATCACAACAACCCACTACAATATCAACAACAGCAGTTACAGCACTATTGTCCATCTTACTGATGGCCATCATTGTCGTGGCTCTACATGTTCCTTTCTATGTGTACTGCCATAGACTTGGTCTGAGAATAGCTGCCACTAATGTTAATAGGCCCAAGGAAACAACAGCTGACACCACTGACAATGAGGCAGATTACGAACAAGTTAACAAACAGAAATTCTTAGAAATAAAACCAAACAAAGCATATGGTACTTCACACCAAAAGAATTAACTGTAGAGACTAGACTACACATGTGCTCATTGTATACGTGCTTGGAAGATGTGAGTAACATTAGCTCTGTAACATTGTAAATATTGCCTTTAATTTGGACAAAACATAATATTACTATAATAGTTAGAATCTGTTGTATTATATAGACAAGATCAATAGCTGAGTGGAAAGTATTTACAAAGTAATGTACAAATCTCAACATTAAATTTTATAGCAGCTGCGCTGTAAAACACAACCATTATATGGTGTATTACAAACATGTGCGCAATTTCACGGCAAACAAGGCAATAAAAATATATAGCTTTTAGTTAAATAAACAAATTTAAATTACTTGCAATAATTACAAAGTTCCATTTGCAGTTGACAAGCTATAGCTATTAGAATATGCAACATGTACATAATTATTATTATATATATATACATGCAAGCTAAAGCTGGTGAAGGTGTAACAGCTAGTACGTGCATTGTGAAGTTCTACAGAATTAAGATAGAAAAATAGGCTAAGCTTGTATTTAACGATATTGTTTTCAGTAAGTGTGGGCACTCACCAATCAGAAGGTAAATGATATAAAGCATTCTAGAGGGACATTACTAGGATATTTGAATATTTTATATTATATTATAGCTCAGGGATCAACTGTAAAGCCCATTCGTCACTCTGGTGTTGCTCAACTGTCGACATAGGTCTATAAGGGCTGGTAGTATATATAGAGATATACAATGATGCATTAGTTAGCTTTTTTCCTCGACAGGATCCTTTCTTGATAGGTACTCTAATTGGGGATAGACTAATTGGAACTAGAGCTGATTCATGTCAAGACCTCTATAGGGTTTGTGTATCTCTCTCAGGAGCAGTAACCTCTCGTATATACGACATTGTGTTCCCCAGTATACTTCAGGTTCTACTAGAGTGTATCTAGCTGAAACAATATTCTACAATGACACTTCATTATGTGGTCCTGATACCATTATTACTGAACCAGTCACTCCATCACCAGTAATCAGCAGGACAACTGATAGAGAAGGACCATGTAAGCTAACAACATAATTCACTAACTACAAACCACATGGAGCATGTAATGTTATAGTACCATAATATAGCAGGAAGTTTCAGGTTTAATTTTCGCGGTTTTCACGAATCACGATCCATCTGTGAAATTTATATCCACAAAATTTTCTGTGATGTGTATACATATGGGTTTCAGCTTATCCACGAAAGCCTGTTAAATGTTTTTTTAACTATACATATACGTATGGGCTCACACAGCTCATCTGCAAAAGTTAAACCGCAAAAATATTGGACTACAGACATCCGTAAAGTTTGACACCGTGAAACTTTCCCGCTATACGGTAATTCATTCAACTATAAAAATTATATACAGTGACAACATCGGAGCCAACCACAAGTGGATCAACTGAACCTACATCAGATCATGGATTAACATGCAAAATTGGCCACTGCAATTACACAGACTAAGAGAAAAGCAACAACAGATCAAATGGACTCCCCAGTCAACAAAGCCTCCACAGACTTCGGAATCCATGGATCTACCATAAGACAAACTGAGATCATAGCCGAACAAACTCTGACAAAATCATTAGTGACAACCTCCTCTACACAGATTGGGACACTGTCCACAGCACCAACCCAACAATGTCCAACTGCACATCCCAGTAGCAATACCACACCACAGAGTATCATAGTGGCTGTTATTGTAACAGCTGCAGTGGCAACCATCATTGTTATGGCTCTACACATCCCTCTCTATGTGTACTGCTATAAATGTGTTCTGAGATCAGCTGCCACTAATGTGAGGTCCAAGAAAACAACATCTGACACCACAGACAATAATATGTATGAACAAATCGACGAGACAAAGTTTGGAGCAAGTATCATGGATATCGAACAAAATGAAGCTTACGCTACTTCACGCCAGTAACAGGATGATGAGATAATACATTGTAACAGTTATAGAGCAGAAACTAATATTGCATGTCTACCCATTCTCAGTAGAAATTTTCAAGCACAGAAATCAATCAGGAATGACAGTTAAATGCACATAGGATAAAAATTTTAAAATGTACCAGCTCATTACAGTAACAACAGTTTCTTAAAACAAACTACAATTATAGTGGATATAAGTACTAAGCAGTCAAGACTTATGCTAATATGAAAATAGATTATACCACAACACACATACATATGCATTAGAAAATGCATACAATAACAACATTGGCCACAATGAAATATTATAATTCACATATTATTGTGTAGCCAGAGCCATAGACAGGTGCATTTGTGTTTTGTAAGAGCTAGGCTACTGCTGTATATGTCAAGTTCCATGATAGAGATTGAAATCATATTTATTTACTGCTACTAATTACCTTAAATCAAAGGAGCATTTATCACTCAAAAGGTACGTATACGATAATTATAATCACATTAAGTTTACTGATATTTGTGAGCTCGTACATGCACAATTCAAGTTGATTTTCTTGCATGTTACAATAGCCCAGAAATCAACAGTGAGAGACACAATCACGGCAACTGATAGAGAAGAAACATGTAAGTTATATACATCATGCATTATTAATAGCAATAATTCACCAAAAGTCATGATAGTGTTATACCATGAAAATTCAACCACAGTGACAGCATTGGAGCCAATTGCTAAAAGATCAACCAACATTAAGCACACAGTTGAATAGAGACAGCATCCTTCTTCAAATAGAACATGCCATGCATGCCAAGTGTAACATTGGCTGTTTTCATAACAGGCACACTGACAGCCATGATTGTCGTGGCTCTACACTTCCCTCTTTATGTGTATTGCCATAGACTTGTTCACAAATGCACTAATAATGTGAGGGCCAAGGAAACAACAGCTGCCACCACTGACAATGAGTTATATGAACAAATTGATGAGACAAAGTTTGGAGCAAGTGTGGATATCAAACAAAATGAAGCTTACAGAATTTCACGCTGAGTAACAGTCAAGATGAACAAGAACATTTAAACCATAGGCATATAGCACAAGAATATACTATATAGCAGCTACAAGTCATGCATCAATAATACTAAGAAAAAAAAAAACAATACTAATAGTAACTTTATAACTGTTTGCTTTTAAGTTAATGTGATGCTAAGTCTTTTCTGTAACAGTATAACATGTCTGAGCTATGTATACCATAACACATGTAAAACAACTGTTACAGAACTTTTCCATTAGTATAACATCAGTGATTTCAATCACTGCATGAAATGCTTTATACACTGCACAATCCAATCATACTTACATAAGTTGAAATTACATTAAGATTTGTTAGGTGATGTAGTGAAGTATATTGGTAACAGCTAGTTCTATAGAGAGATGGAGACTAGCCTTTACTTAGTGCTATCTACTGTGATGAATATTGGACCTTTCTTATCAGAAGGTATACTTATATACAAACACATTAACATTGAACTAAACGCTACATATATACTGATGTATGTGAGGGTAACAGTAAAAATTCTATACATGTACATGTACACATGTGCACCCTTAGGGCTAGTAGCTCAGGGATCGACTGTGAGACCTATACTCGTCATTCTCTTCATTTTGGACTACAGTCATTGGATGGATCATCACCAAATGGTGGATGTAGATCAGTGACCATGAATCAAGGTCGTGATGATGTATGCAACCTTCAAGATGGTGGTACAAGATAATATGCCTATGTTCATTGGCTTTAAGTGAGTTCTAACACTTTTTATACTCAAGTAATGCTATTTAAAGTACCTTTAAATAAGAGTTAACGGTCAAGTGGGGGCCACTCCTCCTTGGGCGGAGTCAGTGCTAGTATCTATAGGCCTGTGCACTGCACATGACATTTCATTAGTGCACACTTGCTGCAAAACGCTAATTACTTCTGACGCTGTATAGTTACTTCTGAGTAGTTTTGTGCCATTTGTGATTGCCCTACCCTCCCACCCATTTTCCACTATGCATTATACACCCTCTTATACTTCCAGTACTTGCTTTGCTTCACAACTATATCGTGTGTGTGTGTGTGTGTGTGTGTGTGTGTGTGTGTGTGTGTGTGTGTG
>CAXIPT010000001.1:24679957-24702744 GCA_964030475.1 Tethya wilhelma
AGAACAAAAATGACACTGTTGTGGCTTCCCACTAGCTCTCTCTACGAGTGCTGAGGAAAGTTTCTGTGAGTTTTAGGCCTTGCATGCGATTGGTAATCTGCCAGTTGGAGCCTCTGAGCAAGTTTGAAGGCTTAATTTTGTTTGACTAGATTTTTATGGTGACCAACATTTTGTATTGTGTCTATGGGACAGTCGGCCCATTCCTACTATACGTACTACCGTACGTATGATAAGTTGAAATTACATTAAGATTTGTTAGGTGATGTAGTGAAAGTATATTGGTAACAGCTAGTTCTATAGAGAGATGGAGACTAGCCTTTACTTAGTGCTATCTACTGTGATGAATATTGGACCTTTCCTATCAGAAGGTATACTTATATAATATGGAAACAAATAACAAACACATTAACATTGAACTAAACGCTACATATATACTGATGTATGTGAGGGTAACAGTAAAAATTCTATACATGTACATGTACACATGTGCACCCTTAGGGCTAGTAGCTCAGGGATCGACTGTGAGACCCGGCTATACTCGTCATTCTCTTCATTTTGGACTACAGTCATTGGATGGATCATCACCAAATGGTGGATGTAGATCAGTGACCATGAATCAAGGTCGTGATGATGTATGCAACCTTCAAGATGGTGGTACAAGATAATATGCCTATGTTCATTGGCTTTAAGTGAGTTCTAACACTTTTCATACTCAAGTATGTGAGTCAACGTGCATGAGCTTCCGGGCCCTCTCCACTTTAATTTATTTCAAGGAGCTAGGGGCCTGGGTTAGTACAAGGTTACAACATATGGAGGATACAATTTCACAGAAACTTTGTGGATACCAAAAACATTGGAAAAGCATTGCCAAAGGTGACCGTTTAACTTTCACACAATTAAAGTCTATTCACATTCACTTGAGCCCAGGAAGTAGTGTGGTTTTGCTTAAGTACTGCTTTACCGCATTTATAGTTAATGGAATGTCTGTACTTTATGTATGGGGCATATGCGTAACTTTTGAATGGTAAGGGGTAGCACTTTTTAAAGAGCACCAAACGAATCTACGTGAAATTTGCAATCAAATGGTATCTAAAATAGCGCAATTCATACATATACGGCAAGTTATGAAGAAATTTTGAAGGCTCAAGTGAACATGAATAGACTATAGTTATAACTTGAATCCTTATTACAACCAAAGTAAAACTGGGAAATAATTTGTATCAAAATCTAGCTTTCTATAATATTTTTCACAACAAAAACCAACAATCACAAAACTTTGTGACCATTCGCAATAATTATACTTTCCCAGTGAGTTTCTAACTTATGATGACAAGCCCTCTACACTTATGTGCACTGCTATAAACGTCTTCTGAGATCAGCTGCCATTAATGTGAGCCTCTCGAGCTCAAGCAAACAACAGGTGACACAACAGACAATGATACATAATGAATGCTTTCACTAGCAAGCCCAGCTCAACATAATGGTGGCTACCAGCATGTCTTAATGAGACTACACAAAGTTACAGTTTAATTAAACAACAATCTCGGCATAGCTATGAATAACAACATTGTGATGCATACAACATTAATACAGACATAATAGAAATTGTAACTAGCTAGGTTAATAGTCAACGAATGTGTATTTGAAACAGCTCTACAGCAATGAAGACAAGCCTCTACTTAGTGCTATTTGTTGCAATGAATATGGGCACTTGTCCAGAAGAAGGTAGATATGCTATAGCTATAGACCATCAATGATATTATGTCATAATTATTGTGTGTGTATGCCTGTATTAAGAGATTTGCCTTATTTAGCTCAGGGATCAACTGTGAGGCCTATCAGTCACTCTCTCCCTATTGGAGGAAGACAGCCATTAAATGGATCATTACCAAATGGAGGATGTACATCAGTGACTAGGACTGAAAATGGTGACATATGCAACCTTCAAGATGGTGGTACAAGTGTGTTGGTTGATAACACTATACTACCACTCAGTGGACTAACTGGTGACTGGGCAAGAGATTTGTACACAGTGGAGGGACAGGAGGGATACCCCATTTCTATTGGCTTTGACTTTGGTACTCCAGTCACAGTGAGAAGAGTGGAGCTGGTGTTATATAACTGCCGACAGAGGTCTACATGGCCTGGCATTATAGGCATTCACGTCAGTGGATCATTCAGTTCTCTTCCCACTTGTATAGGTGATGTAGTTGGTCACAAATGGCTTGAAGAAGAAACTGGTGATTCATGTGAAAATCTATACAGGACTTGTGTACCTCTCTCATTAGCACTTACCTCTCAAACATACTACATTGTGTTCTATTTTTCTACCAGAGTATACCTAGCTGAAACAATATTCTACACTGATCGATCTACATGTGGTAATGACAGTTTAATTACTGAACCAGTCACTCTACCACCAGGGACCACAATGACAACTGTTACAGGAGAAAGTAAGTGCTGTAAATTTGAAGAAGAAGAAACTGAGAATGTGGCCAGATTATCGTTTGTAGCTGGATTGATGGGAACAAAGCTAAATAGCATATTAATTGTTACACTTAATAATAACATGCTACCACCCGTAGTTCTCAAAGCTATATAGGCACCTGAGTGGCTCGACCTTTTACTAATTTACTTGCCTGAGCAGGCATTGAGAGAGTTCCTTTAGGTTTGGGATTTCAAGTTTGTAAAGATTAGACCATTTGCCTAAATTTTCACGTAGTAACAACAACAACAACAATGGACTCCCCATTCCACACATGCAGATACCATATATATAGCAGCTGTTACAACAACAGCTGCAGTGGTGACCATCATTGTCGTGGCTCTACACATCCCTCTCTATGTGTACTACTATATTCAGAGATCAGCTGCCACTAATGTGAGGCCCAAGGAAACAACAGCTGACACCACTGACAATGAAACAGCATTATATGAACAAATTGATGAGACCAAGTTTGAAGAAAGTGTGGATATCAAACAAAATGAAGCTTATGGAACTTCATAGGCATATATAGTACAAGAAGCTCGTAGAGTTGTTAAACAATGAATTAAGCAAATCACTTACTAGGTAGATAAATTATTTACAAACTAAAAGTATAAAATGTTTCATTAGTAATTTAGTAGCACTGAGTGTTTTTTTCTAAAATAATATAAATGTTTGCATTCATCAAGGATAACAGAATAAACATGATTGCAGGCGTATAATTGGTCATGATAATTTTTTATGCCCATGCTCATGCTCATTGGCTCTACATGCATAAGTAAGTTCAAACACTTAATTCTCATCAAGTATACGTGACGTGAGTTTCCAGGCCCTCTCCAGTTGGATTTAGCTCTCTCTCTCCAGGTTGGGCATACGTTAGTATGAGGTTACAACACGGAGGTGAATGAGCAACTTAAAAGAAACTTTGTGGATACAAAAAACATTGGGAAAAGATTGCCATAGGTGACCTTTAAACTTTTACACAATTGATTATAACTGAAAGTAAAACTTTGGGAAATAATTTGAAATTCATAACAAAAAACCAACGATCACAAAACTTTGTGCTATTCACAATAATTATTATGTAAGATCTTTTCCAGTGATTTTCTAAAATCATGACAACCCCCTATCTATGTTTATTGCTATAACAGAGATCATGCAGCTGCCACTAATGTGAGGCGCAAGGAAACAACAGCTGACACCACTGACAATGATATAATTATTATTATAATAATGAACGCTTGAATCAGCAGGCCCAGCTCAATATATACAGCCATGGCTGCATGTCTCAATCATTACTATTAATGCACCTTTATGTAATCTTTATATCACAATATTTTATTAAACATCAATTCATAGATATAAATAACAACATACATGCAAAGTTAATTAAATTAAATAGGTATATAATATAGAAAATGTACATGTAACCGGTTAACAGTCAATGAAAGTTGTATTTGAAATAGTTCTATAGTAATGAAGACTACCCTCTACTTAGTTTTATTTGTTGCAATGAATATGGGCACTTGTCTAGCAGAAGGTATGGATATGCTATAGCTGTACACCATCTATGATATAATTTATGTGTGTATATACCTGTAAGAAATCAAGTTGCCCTATTTAGCTCAGGAATCAACTGTGAGGCCTATTCGTCACTCTCTTCATTTTGGGGGGAGACAGTCATTGGATGGATCATTACCAAATGGAGGATGTACATCAGTGAATGATGGTGGTGACATATGCAACCTTCAAGATGGTGGTACAAGTGTGTTGGTTGATAACACTATACTACCACTCAGTGGACTAACTGGTGACTGGGCTAGAGATTTGTATACAGTGGAAAGACGGGGTGTATACTCAATTTATATTGGCTTTGACTTTGGTACTCCAGTCACAGTAAGAAGAGTGGAGCTGGTATTATTCAACTGTGCACAGAGGTCTACATGGCCTGGCAATATAGGCATTCATGTGGATGGATTAGTGAGTTCTCTTCCCACCTGTATAGGTGATCAAGTTGGCAACAAATGGCTTGGTGATGAAACTGATTCATGTGAAAATCTATTCAGGATTTGTGTACCTCTCTCATCAGCAGTGACCTCTCAAATATATTACACTAGGTTTTCAGATTCTGATTTTACCAGTGTATACCTAGCTGAAACAATATTCTACACTGATCAATCACAGTGTGGTAATAACAGTATAGTCACTGAACCAGTTACCCCATCACCAGGGACCATAATGGCAACTGGTAAAGGACAAAGTAAGTGCTGTAA
Source organism: Tethya wilhelma (assembly GCA_964030475.1). Taxonomy (NCBI): domain Eukaryota; kingdom Metazoa; phylum Porifera; class Demospongiae; order Tethyida; family Tethyidae; genus Tethya; species Tethya wilhelma. The sequence continues at coordinate 24,684,716 of CAXIPT010000001.1, forward strand.
ATTCGAAGAAATATTCAAATGAGGAGCCTGGGAATGAGGCTTTAGCATTTGTAACTGATAATTATATTGGTCAAAATAAGAACGAGGCTACATTGTTACACGAACAAGTAATAAAATTTTTTTAAAAAAATCAGTAGTATACAAATAGGCAGTGTGGTAAAAAGTATTGGAATAAGGCATGTCTTAACTTCAGCACATGACTACTTCATTTTTATTTTGATCCTTCAAAATAATATGGCAATGATCTGTACAATAGTACCGTTATAGCTTATTGTTGCATTGGTTCAAATTCCTATTATACTCTGTCTGAGCTGAGTTGGTACTTACTTTTGCGCGAATAACTCACGAACAGAAAATGTAAATTGGACGGGACTTGGACGAATCTGCTCAGCTCTCCAACCCAAATAACATATATAAAAAGCGCTTTGCTGCTCTTCTTGGAACTTGGAGAAACAAAACTTGCCATACAAAGCAATGCGAGCCGTAGAGTGTTCTTTCTAATTAACGCTTGCTCTCACCTTTGTATCATGTAATATTTACGTAGAGCATCCATAGAGCTCACGTGCACTTTGTTTATTGTGCTACGCATTCTTCGCATTCAACACATGAACGGACGGTCAACCGGATGGCCAACTCAGCTCAGACAGAGTATTAATCAGTTGGCTAATTAGCAGTGAAGTAACCATAACAGACAGGTAATTAAAACTGGACTGCATGCTGGCTAAGAGTTGGGTGTAAAAAATGAAGTAGTCATGTGCCAAAATCAAGACATGCCTTAATTGTTCCAATACTTTTTACTGCACTGCCTATTCGTACACTTAGTCTACTAATTTTTTTGAAATTCAGTTTACTACTTGTTCATTCACTTTTATCAACACTACAGTGTGGAGACTATCAGAGACTGGTTATGGTTAGTCCCTACAAAAAGCTTGAGTAGCTACATGCACTGAAGAAGGCTAATATATGCACATAATAATGCCACCTGGATAGATAATGTTGACCGTTGAACTCTACCTACAAAGATGGCTGCATTGTAGTACATGGATTTAAAGTATATTAAGTTTCAAAGCTTTCTAGTTTTTGCTATTTAAGATGAAAACAAGTAACAAGGAATGTAGTACCCATGAAAAGAACTTATTTTATGCTGTCAAAGTTGGCTTTCTGGGTTGGTTCTCTGGAAATTCTTATCAAGTAAGCCAGTTAGGAAGTACGTACGTACTTACGTAAGTAAGTTAGAGAACAAAAGTGGCACTATGGTGGCTTCTGACTAGCACTCTCTATGAGTGCTGAGGAAATTTTTATGAGTTTTAGGCCTTAATTGAAATGCAGTTGGTAATCTGTCAGGGAGAGCCTTTGAGCAACTTTGAAGGTTTGATTTTGTTTGACTAGAATTTTATAGTGGCCAACATTTTGTCAATGGGACTGGCAGCCCATTCCTACTATACGTACTACTGTACGTATGATAATATTACTATTTACTATTATACATGCTACCACCCCTGGTAATTATGAAGGCTAGGCACCTGAGTGGCTCAGCCTAGCTTTTGCTAATTTATTAGATACTTGCCTAAGCAGGCATTGGGAGGTAGGGGTCCTTTAGATTGGGATTGTTTGTAATGATTAGACCGTTTGAATTTTCATGCAGTGACAACAACAACATCAAGAACAAGAACAACACTACCACTGCATACCCATATCATACCCATGAGTATCATTGCAATAACAGGTACAGTTGTGACCATCATTGTGATGGCTCTACATATCCCTCTCTATGTGCACTGCTATAAACGTGTTCTGAGATCAGCTGCCACTAATGTGAGGCCCAAGGAAACAACAACTGCCACCACTGACAATGAAACAGCACTATATGAACAAATCGATGAGACCAAGTTTGGAGCAAGTGTGAATATCAAACAAAATGAAGCTTATGGCACTTCCCGCCAAGTAACAGGATGATGAGATAATACATGAGCAGAAACTAATAACCATTGACTCTTTTCGTAGTAATTTCAAGCACAGAAAATTAACCAGTGATAGTATATTATAGTTAAATACAAATAGGATACGAATTTTAACATGTATTATAATAGTATGGTATATGCCCACTGTGACAGCATTTTCTTAAACAAATTATATACAATAATTAATATGAGAAAGCAAACATTGTATGTTAGTTTTTATGGTACAGAACACTCAGGACTTATACCTGTATGTAAATAGACAATAGCTGCTACCACAACACACATTAGGAAATGCATACAATCAGTATTTCAATCAATATCAGTTATATATCAGTTATCTATCAGTTATAATAATTATTATATCAGTATGTCAATACAGATGTATACAGAGCCATAGACAGGTGCATTTGTGTTTAGTAAGGTAAAGGCCACTGTTGTATGTCAAAATCAATAATAAAGATTCAAATCATGTTTGTTTAGTGCTACTAATTGCCTTAAATCAAAGGAGCATTTATCACTCAAAAGGTATGTACAGTACTTGCATGGTTTAATATAATCACAATAATCAAGTTAAGTCCATCTGGTTTGAGAATACCTCTAGAAAAAAATAGACTAAATATCTAACTGATTTTCAAGCATCATTGGAAAGCGCTCGTTCTCCCTGTTCTTTTACCAGTCAAAAGTTATAACTTATTATTTAACTTTTAATTTAACTTCCATGTCGTGGCATTCTCAAACCAGATGGACTTTAATAAGTTTACTCATAATATGCAGAGCTTATGTTAACGGTCAGTCACCGGACAATTTCGGGTTAAAATTAGCGAACGTCCAGTCGTGTGACCAATGGTCTGCCATTTTGTCTGCCAGATTTTTTTTGTGCCACGTCAGTAGAATTTTTTTTTTTTTTTTTTTGTGAGTAGCTACTAGTAGCGATGCTAGCAAGAAAGCGTGGAAACGAGGACGCTAGTGCTTCAAGCTCAAAGTGAAGAAGTATAACTGTCAGTACTGTGAACAAATGGCAGCGAGATTATGACAGAAGTCTGAACACAGCTACCTGGCTGACTTTTGAAACTCTGGATCGTGACCACGTGAAAACTGTTGCCTGCTCCGTGTGTACAACATTTCAAGATCAACTAAAAGGCATGAGAAACTACACGCCAGCTTTCATTGATGGTTCTACCAATCTTCGCACGTCTAGTTTTAAGGACCATGCTTCTTCTGATATGCACAAGCGTGCCATGATGCTTCTAAAGAAGAAGCAAGGTGTTGATGTTTGTGAATATTCACCTATCGCTAGAGCTTTGAGTACAATGGATGAGGCTACGAAAGAGAAAATGAAAAAGAAGTTTGAAATAGCATTTGTGATGGCCAAGAACAACATGTCTCTGGTAAAAATGAAGCCTATTTGTGAACTAGAAGAGAGACACGGAGTAGAGTTGTCCAATGGTCATAATTTTAGAGAGAATCTTTTCTCCTGTGCATCAAGTTCAAATACTCAAGAAACTGACAGCAGTGATGATCCTGAGTTCTCATTGGAAAACTGGGAAACCTGGCTGGAAGAATCAACTAAATTCTGTAGAACTAACTACTTTTTACTTTTCTTATTCCGTCAGTATATATCAGTATGATGTTGCTGAAAATGATATCAATAATAATATTATTAATCATTCAACAACGTCATAAAAGTGTCAGAACATAAAATGAAGTGTCAGGCCAACTTGAAGTTAGTCTGACTTTGTGTTAGATCAAGTGCAAAAAGTTATCATAAGCTCTGATATTATATGGAAGCTTGCATGTGTACAATTTGATTTTCTTGCAATATTATTATTATAGAAGCTTGTGTACAATTTGATTTTTTTTGCATGTTATAACAACAGCCCAGGAATCAACAGTGAGACACACAATGGCAACTCACAGAGAAGAAACATGTAAGCTATGCATCACACATTATTAATAGCAAAAATTAACCAATATAGTATAGTGTTATACCATGAATAATTTTAGCACGACACACAATTAAAATTCAATCACAGTGACAGCATTGGAGCTAATTGCTAGAAGATCAACTAACGTTAAACACACAGTTGAAAAGAGACAAGGTTCATCCTCATATAGAAGCAATGCCGCACCAAGCACCATATTGGCTGTTTTCATAACAGCTGTACTGACGGCCATCATTGTCGTGGCTCTACACATCCCTCTCTATTTGTACTGCTGTATGCTCCAACAGAGATCAGCTGCTGAAACAACAGCTGACACCACTGACAATGAGATATATGAACAAATTGATGAGACAAAGTTTGGAGCAAGTGTGGATATTGAACAAAATGAAGCTTACGGCACATCACGCCAGTAACAGAATAAACAGGACAGAATTTACTCCAGCATGCAGCTATAAGTCGTGCATCAATTAAGAAAAAAAAAACAACACCTATATACTATAGTTACTTTACAACTGTTTTCTTTTAAAGTTAATGTGATATTTTACGGTAACATGTCTGACCTATAGCTTAACACATACAAACAACTGTTACAGTATACTTTACCATTAGTGTAACTGGCAATTATACGTATGGAAGTACACATTATGCTTTCACACACGAAATGCTGTCACATTATGTTAAAGTTATCGCATGGGTCTCTGTACTGTATTGTCCCACAGATCTGAGTTTTTTGTGCATCTCTAAGCACTTAGGCTTCGAAACTGTACCCATCGATCATGCTCCATGTAGTGTGCATTAACTAGAAAAGTAGTATAGAGCATGGAGTGGATACAGAGCAGCTGAGTCAGTTTCAGTTGTCTTAGCTGCTTGCCATGGTCAGGTAACACCATTTAGTGACATATAGCACTATAAGCAGGATAGTAGTAGCTAAGCTTGATAAAATTGTGCCGGCTATAGTCATAGCCGGCTAGCCATGCCAGCAGTCAGTACCGTCCAACATGCAGTGAAGTTCACTAATACAAAATAACACACGGAGTATAACTATGATCTATGCTATGGCCTGCCATAAAAGAAGACCATGCATGAGTATCATAGTGGCTGTTATTGTAACAGCTGCAGTGACAGCCATCATTGTCGTGGCTCTACACATCTCTCTCTATGTGCACTGCCATAGGCTCGTACAGAGATGCAGCTGCCACTGTCAACGAGAGGTGCACAGAAATAACAGCTGACACCACTGACGATGAAACAGCATTATATGAACAAATTGATGGGACACAGTTAGTAGCAGATATGGATATCAAACAAAATGAAGCTTATGGCACTTCCCACCAAGTAACAGGATGAACTGTGTCTATACTCTCATCATTTAGCTTGTCAATTACGTTATAGTTATTATGTCTTGTAGCCCAACATGGTGGTAGAGTTTTTGTAGGTACACTAGGTTCAAACCACAGGGAAATAAATATCACAAGCCACAGGGAAATATCACTGATATATCGCACTGTCGGCGCTTTGATCTATGTCATCAGTGGGCTACAAGTATAATTATAATAAGGAAAATCATATCGTACATCATACCTTTTATCTGCTTACTCTGGCAGTTTACATTAGCAAGCCTAAGCCAGACTTAACACATCAACTGTATACACTGTTAAAATAGGAACTACAACAGTCAGTACTATAGTGATAATGATGCATTGCCACACATTAATGCCTATAGATTATTATTATTATATATAATAGCAAGCTTGGATTTGTAATTAGTTGGGCCCTTGAATGAGTAACAGTTCTAAAGAGAGATGGAGACTAGCCCCTACTCAGTGTTATTTACTGTGATGTATGTGTGTACTCTCCTATCAGAAGGTATGAGTAAGTCATAACAATAACACACATCATATAATGTGAAGATAAACTGTGTGCTAGCTCCCAATTAACAAGACAAAAAGGGCTGTCTGGTCAACGTTGATCAGACAGCCCTTTTTGTCTTGTTTTTTAATGCTCTTATTGTTATAAACACATGTTTCTTTTTATACAGGCTTGCTTGTTTTTGTGTTTTCTGTCTGTAAATCCTATATGTGACCGAATTTTGGAAAACCGACCACTTCGAGCAAAACTTTTTTTGTAGTAATCGGCGGTTTTAGCGTAATACGCGACACGCGCACGAAAAAAAAATTTTTGCACCAAATGGGAGGGGCATACCTTGGCGAGCTGCAGACGTGATTTTACGGGTGGGGCTGCTTCTATTGCTGAGATATGAGCGTTTGAATGCAGCTATGTCAGCCACAGCTAGCTTCTCTCCCGTTAGTACACGGGATGTGTTGCCATGTTCATTGATTAATTATTCTGATAAGTACATGATGCAGCTGCCGCTATGCATCTCATTATAATAATGCATATTTAATTTGCAACAAAAAACAATACATTGTTCATGAACTAAACACTTCTGGCAGAAAGAAATCTCTTGCAGATGATCAGAAGACAGCCTACAGTGTTGCAGAATTGCTGGGCTAAGGCAGGAGCTGTTTATCTGTGCATGATAATGAATGAATGTTGTGTACATTGTGTTTATAAATTTGCACTGAAATCTGTGGGGGTTAGAAGCTAAGCGCTTATGATTATGGGTAATAAGTATTAGCTAAACTATTTTCTATTGTTGGAATAGGTATAGATACATGCATTTATTATTGGGCGCTTATTTCTGCGCCATTTATAGCCTAGTTATTCTAGTTACAGCCCACCCACTATATTATTCTACTTAATAGACTTACTTACCTCGCTGGTGAATCCTCCTGGAAGGCTCCCTGGTCTTCTGTGTCTTTGAAAAGGCTCCTAAAGTAAGTTTTAACTAGCGCTTCAACTAACTTCATGCATATTCTGATACTACATGAAAATTGTACCACAAACATAAATTCGTTGTAACACGGATAGTATACGGATTTCGTGTACTCGCACTTAGCAACATATTCGATTACAATTTTAGCAAGTAAAATTGGAATGAACGGTCGGTATATTTGAGCTTATATCTCCAAAACTATAGCGCCTAGCCGCTTCAAATTTGGAGAATAGCTAGCTGCAATGACGTAGATTACAATGCGATCGCTATCTCAAAATTCGCGGATTGCTCGAAGTGGTTGGTTTTCCAAAATTCGGTCACATATAATATATTTAGCTGTTATCTGCATTTTTTTTTCAGTTTTATAAGTCATCCTGACGAGTTCTATCACATAGAACGAAAAGCTTTGATGCTAACTATAATAACTGAATTTTGAAGCTAAAGCTATTGTAACAGTTATAATAATTGGGAGTTAGCACACAGTTTATCTTCACATTATCTGCTCATTGTGCTTTAATTATTATATAATATTATGTCATTGGTGCATGCATGCGTGTATGGCTTATTCAGTTCAAAGTCAGAAATTCGAATCAACTGTGAGGCCTATCAGTCACTCTCTCCCTGTTGGAGGAAGACAGTATTGGATGGATCATTACCAAATGGAGGATGTACATCAGTGACTAGGACTGAAAATGGTGCTAATTTATGCAACCTTCAAGATGGTGGTACAAGTGTGTTGGTTGATAACACCATACTACCACTCAGTGGACTAACTGGCGACTGGGCTAGAGATTTGTACACAGTGGAGAGACAGGACGAATACTCAATTTCAATCCGTTTTGACTTTGGTACTCCAGTCAAAGTGAGAAGAGTGGAGCTGGTGTTATTTAACTGCCAACAGAGGTCTATAAGGCCTGTCTATATAAACATTCATGTTAATGAATCAGTCAACTCTTTTCCCACCCGTACACTATTAGGTGATCTAGTTGGCTACAAATGGCTTGGAGTTGAAACTGATTCATGTGAAAATCTATGCAGGACTTGTGTATCTCTCCCATCAGCACTAACCTCTCAAAGATACTATATGATTGAGTTCCCTGAGTTTTTTTTAAATTCTACCAGAGTATATCTAGCTGAAACAATATTCTACACTGATCGATCTGATTGTGGTCCTGATACTCTAGTCATTGAACCAGTCACTCCACCTCCACCACTAATACCAACTGATGGAGGACAAAGTAAGTGGTGTATGGAAACAAGGTTAACACTGTTACACTTAGAATAACGGCATGCATGTTACAACAAAATTATATTTACTATTATACATGCTACCACCATTCACTAGTTATGAAGGCTAGGCACCAGAGTGGCTCAGCCTAGCTATTACTAATTAATTTTACTAAATACTTCCTTGGGCAGGCATTGGGAGGGTTCCTTTAGGTTCGGGATAGTAAAGATTAGACATGCAGTTTGAAGTAACAACTACAAAATTATACTGACAACAAGAAAAATGGACTCCCCATTCCACACACCCTCTATAGCACTGGATATCATAGTGGCTGTTATTGTAGCAGCTGCAGTGGCAACCATCATAGTCGTGGCTATACACATCCCTCTCTATGTGTACTGCTATAAATGTGTTCTGAGATCAGCTGCCACTAATGTGAGGCCCACGGAAACAACAGCTGATGCCACTGACAATGAAACAGCATTATATGAACAAATTGATGAGACACGGTTTGTAGCAGATATGAATATCAAACAAAATGAAGCTTACGGGACTTCCCGCCAAGTAACAGGATGATGAGATAATACATTTAATATATGGTTATAAAGCAGAAACTAATAACTGTCTACTCTTTTTCAGTAGTAATTTCAAGCACAGAAAATTAACCAAGGATAGTATATAGTTAAATAAAAATAGGATAAGAATTTTAACATGTATTATAGGATGGTATGCCCACTGTGACAGCATTTTCTTAAACAAACTATATACAATAATTAATATGAGAAATTTCAAAACATTGTATGTTAGTTTTTATGGTACAGAACACTCAGAACTTATATATATACTGTATGTAAATAGACAATAGCCGCTACCACAACACACATTAGGAAATGCATACAATCAGTAATTCAATCAATATCAGTATATCAGTATATCAATACAGATGTATACAGAGCCATAGATAGGTGCATTTGTGTTTTGTAAGCTAGAGGCCACTGCTGTATGTCAAGGTCCATGATAGAGATTGAAATCATGTTTTGCTTAGTGCTACTAATTACCTTAAATCACGGGAGCATTTATCACTCAAAAGGTATGTACAGAACTTGGTTCATTACAATCACAACAAGTATAATAAAAATTTTATAAAAATGAGAAGTGTAGGAATGGGCAGTGCGGTAAAAAGCAATGAAACAAGGCAAGTCTCTGAATTTCGGCACATGACTACTTCATTTTCATGAGTCAATTGCAAGTTTGAATTCCGTCATTCAATGATAATTATCCGCAGCCATTTGGCTCATGAGTCAATGCAAGCAATCACTTGATTAATTTAGATAAAGTAACAAGCATGTAGATTGTAGGTACACAGTAGCGTATGAGAGTTGAGTACAAAAAATGAAGTAGTCATGTGCTGAAATTCAGAGACTTGCCTTGTTTCATTGCTTTTTACCGCACTGCCCATTCCTACACTTCTCATTTTTATAAAATTTTTATTATACTTGTTCATTCACTTTTTTAAACACTAAGGTGCTCAATTGCATGTAAAGAATCATATAGCAGAGACTAGTCAGTCTCTACAACAGAAATGTGCATTTGATGCGCATGCGCATTATATGCATGCAACCACGTGTTCTATTGACGACCTTTGCCTACATAAAAAGGCTAACTAAATTGACGACCTTTACCTACATCAGAAGGCTAAATAAAAAGTACAGTATTTTATATCGAGAGTTTCAAAGCTACTTAAATTTTGTTTGCTGCCTTTTCGCCAGCAAACGAGTCGAAAAGGACGTACTGTGCATCAAATGAAGTCCCACTATATGGTCAAAGTTGGCTCAATACCTTTTGTTTGTCTGGAAATCGCGTTCAAGTAAGTCAGTTAGGAAGGAAGGAAGGAAGGAAGGGGAGAACAAAATTGCACTGTTGTGGCTTCTCGCCAGCGCTCTCTCCAGAGTGCTCCAGAAACTTTCTGCCAGTTTTCTTGGTTAATACAGTAAGCAAACTGTCTGGGGGAGGCTATTAAATGCATTTAAAGGCTTAGCTTTCTTTCCCTGAAAGTTTACAAGCATGAACATTTTGTATTGTGTCAATGGGACAGTCGGCCCATTCCTACTATACGTACTACCGTACGTATGATAATCAAGTTAAGTCCATCTGGTTTGAGAATACCTCTAGAGAAATAGACTAAATAACCAACCGATTTCAAGTACCATCGGAAAGCGCTCGTTCTCCCTGTTCTTTTGGTTACTTTTCCAACTTCCTATGCCTTACCAGTCAAAAGTTACAGCTCTTTTGTCCCATAAGAAAGTATTGCACTAATCTCATTATTTTACTTCTGGTGGCATTCTCAAACCAGATGGATTTTAATAAGGTACCGATAATATTATATGCAAGCTCATGTGCAATTTGATTTTCTTGCATGTTGTATAACAATAGCTCAGAAAAAACAGTGAGAGACACAATGGCAACTGATAGAGAAGAAACATGTAAGCTATACATGATGCATTATTTATAGCAATAAGTCAAGAATAGTATAGTGTTATACCCCATAGCACGTCACACTTCAATCACAGTAACAGCATTGGAGCCAATTACTGTTGAAAAGAGATAAGATTCATCCACATAACATTATTATCATGATAGAATTAAGCAATGCCTCACCAAGCACCATATTGGCTGTTTTCATAACAGTTATACTGACAGCTATTATTGCCGTGGCTCTACATATGCTTCTCTATTTGTACTGCTGTATGCTCCTACAGAGATCAGCTGCTGAAACAACAGCTGCCACCACTGACAATGAGATATATGAACAAATTGATGAGACAAAGTTAATTAGGAGAAAATTTGAAAATAGGAAAAAAAATGAAGCAGCTATATATATGGCACTTCACACCAGTAACAGGATGAACAAAACTGAATTTACTCTAGCAGCTACAAGTCATGCGTCAATTAAGAACAAAAAAAAACACAATAATACTTATACTATATAGTAACTTTAACAAAATGTATACTTTTAGATTAATGTTAATAGACTACTGTAAGATGTCTGCGCTATTGTGTAACACATGCAAACCCTGACTGTTACAGTATATAATTAGTGTAACAATTATGTATATAAGTATATATACACATTAAATTATGCTCTCTCACATGAAATGTTTATTGCGACATTAGTATACACACATTCCATTCATACATACTTATATACATTGAATATTTGTTAGGCAATAATATACTAAAAGAATATTGGTAACAGTTGGAACATTGGTATAACTGCTAGAGCACAATGTTATATACTGGGTATAAGACAATATATAAGGTCTATTATGGTGAAATCAGTCTGAATTATGTACCAATTAATGGATAAGTCAACTCTTTTCTTCCTCAATTCTATATTAGGTTATACATACATTATATATAGTATAGAGTTTGGGATAGACTCACTATTTGCTTATAGACAAAATTGATTCATAGTGTCATACAAAAACATTCAACTTGGGAGAAAAAAAAATTCACAATGCAACAATATTTTCAAAACAAAACCCAACATTTTATAGAACTCACATACTAGTAACATTTTTCCTGCATGTGAATTTTCTAAACAACAATAATTATTGTGTAAACACATGTTATAATAATCTAATAATAATTAATAGTGAATAATACATTTATAGTGACAACAGCCTGCCACTATTACTATACTGACAATATGATATGATTATTTACATTAGCAATCTATATTTATACATATTTCAAGACATACATATGTGTCACAGTGATAATTATGCACATCACATGCATGATACGATATCATAAAAATAATAACTATGAATAGCAAGTCAATTAACATGCAACTTTAAATTAGTATGTGGAACAGCTCTTCTAACAGCATGGGGAGTCTCTACTTAGTACTATTTATTGTGATAAATATGCAACTGGATACTTACCTATCAGAAGGTATGCAGATTGAGCTATATAGCTATGTCATGCATTGATGTAATATGTATGCCTATATAATTTAGCTCAGAAATCAACTGTGAGGCCTATAAGTCACTCTCTCCCTGTTGGAGGAAACCAATCGTTAAATGGATCATTACCAAATGGAGGATGTACATCAGTGACTAGGACTGAAAATGGAGAAATTATATGCAACCTTCAAGATGGTGGTACAAGTGTGTTGGTTGACAACACCATACTACCACTCAGTGGACTAACTGGTGACTGGGCTAGAGATTTGTATACAGTGGAAAGACAGGGTCTAGATCCCATTTCAATTCGTTTTGATTTTGGTACTCCAGTCACAGTGAGAAGAGTAGAGCTGGTGTTGTTTAACTGTCAACAGAGGGACCAGTATGGTCATGTAATGATTTTTGCTGATGGATCATTCGACAATTATTATTTCCCACAGCACTGTACTCCCTCTTTAAATCCCACCTGTACAGGTTCTCAAGCTGGGTACAAATATCTTAGAGATAGAGATGATTCTTGTGAAAATCTATACAGAGTTTGTGCACCTCTATTTTCAGCAGTAACCTCTCAAAAATACTACATTAAGTACTACTCTTCTATCTATGAGAATCCGGGGTATCTAGCTGAAATAATATTCTATACTGACAATTCAACATGTGGAAATGATACTGCTATCACTGAACCAGTCACTCCACCACCACCTGTGACCAGTATGACAACATGTAAGTGCTATACATCATCATGCAGAGTAGGTACGACACGAGTGTGCCTTTGTTGACTCAGATTAGCACCGCATGCAAAGTATTGGGATCATATGATTGGAATGTAATTATGGTCATGTGATAGTTTGCCTAATTTCTGAGAAAGCAAAGGCCCACTTGTATCATACCTAGGTTAAAGGGAAGAGCCTGGGAAAAAGTCTAACAATGAAATGATTTACTATAGATCAGGAAATTTTCGCCGCTATAAATTTTCACTTATTTAATTTTCATGCGTTTCATTTTGACTAATTTGGTAAAAATCGCAATAATATTATCTTTAATTTTCATCACTTGCGCAGATGGTGAAAAAATTTTAATAGCGAAATTTTCTCGATCTATAGTATCTTAAAGAAAACAGTAAAACTAATAACGTAATAACAATTCAGCAGAAAGCCTAGAAGCAACATATAGTTGCTACTGTTATTTTAGCGTGGTCAATTATTTACTACAGTGTCAACAACAACAGCAACAACAACAACAACAACAACACAAACAGAATCTCCAGTCCACACAACCTCCACACAGATTGGGACAATGTCCACAGCACCAACCCTACAATGTTCAACTGCACATCCCAGTAGCAATACCACTCCACTGGCTGAGTATCACATAGCGACTATAACAGCTGTACTCACAGCCATCATTGTCGTGGCTCTACACATCCCTCTCTATGTGTACTGCCATAGACTTGTTCAGAGATCAACTGCCACTAATGTGATGCCCAAGGAAACAACAGCTGACACTACTGACAAGGAAATAGCATTGTATGAACAAATTGATGAGACAAAGTTTGGAGCACGTATGGATATCAAACAAAATGAAGCTTACGGGACTTCTCGCTGAGTAAAAGATGAACGAGAACATTTTAATTATAGACATAGTACAGAAGCTTGTATAGTTTATAAAGTCTATAAACAACATGATAAATCACTTAGAGAATAATTTATTTACAAATCGAAAGTATAAAATCTTGCATTAGTGACTAATTTTAGTAGCACTGAGTGTTTTGCATTGATGTATACATTAAAGGAACTGTGTCACTATATAAGCGGTGTTTTGTTACTAAAAATAAAATGTGTGACGTTTTATGATGTTCTATGACCGTTTGTGACGTTTTTTGTTTTGTTTCTTGCGCGATCTGGGTACCACGCCCGGGTATGAGCCCCGTGTATGTACGTATATTGCGCATTTGTCAACAAAAAATGTCACAAAACGTCACGCATTTTATTTTTGGTAACAAAACAGTGCTTATATAGTGACACAGTTCCTTTAAGTTCTAATCTCATTTGTACCCAACCAAGGGTAATAGAAAGAAAAAACATTTACCCACACAGCTATAATGCATTGCTCTGTACACATATTATGGTTAAAATGCATATCGATCAGGAAATGGTGATTCGGTAAAGATCATTCACACTTCCATCAGACAAACAGAAAATCTTAATCTCTAGCATTCATACATACACATGCACACACATAGACACACACACGCACACACACACACACACACACACACACACACACACACACACACACACACACACACACACACACACACACACACACACACACACACANGCACACACACACACACACACACACACAATACCCATACCTGTGAATATTCCTAGCAGCAATGAACCCCAGAGCACTCTCCGTATCCAGAAGAGGGACATTGAAATGCTGAGTAAATAATTCCGGCAAATTGAGAGCAAACGGCTCCTCCAGCGAGGCCACGTCCTCTGGCACGGTCATGGTGCCGATGATGAGGAGCTTACTGGTGGAGGGTGGGGTGAGTGAGAGGAGGGTGGTGAGGGTGTGGAGGACTTGGTGGGAGACCTGGATCAGAGAGCCGACCTGAGTGAACTCGACGAGACGATGGAGATCGTCGAGAACTATGATGGCTGATTCTGATCTGGAGGGAGAGAGGGAGGGGGAGGGGGAGGGAGAGAGAGAGAGAGGGGGAGGGAGGGAGAGAGAGAGAGAGAGAGAGAGAGAGAGAGAGAGAGAGAGAGAGAGATATTCAAATTGTTAGATATGTTACACGTCATTAACAATAAGCATGCTAGAAAGACCACATAGTCTCATAAACTAGGCTTAACTAGTCTCCACATAGCAATAAGCTAAGCAGCCTAATGCCTAGTTTGTATTGAGGATTGATGATAGGAGCAGACTCACAAATTCATGAAACAAAAATCACTCTCTTTTGTGACAACAATAACTTACTTGAAAGCCTCACTGAATATCTGATAGAGTATATCCACCTTCATCGGATCAGATCGTCCCACAAGCTCAGAAGCCGTCAATATCTTAACGAGCGGGAACTTCCCCATTACTGAGAGATGAGCTGCCAGAGCCGTCTTCCCACTTCCTCGAGGTCCGTAAAGAAGAACGCTCTGCATCCTAGTCATGGAGCTCTGCTTGAGTGTGTGTACAACCTCCAAAGCTTCATCTATAATAGCATCATGTCCTTCACCACAAGGCAAGAAGCCAAACGGGAGATATTTCGAAGTGACGTGATCTTCGGAGTGAGTGTACGCAGGATCAATCTCGTGTATAGCTCGCTGGAAGTCAAACGCTTGCACCACGACCTCTCCACCGTAGGTCTGATATCGTTCCAGAGCGTAAGAGGAGGCTGCTCGGACCACGCCTGCCACTTCAGCTCCGCTAAACCGTGTCGTATTAGCGGCCAGTCCCCATAGGTCCACATCTGTAGCGAGCATGTCACTCTCACGCATCGAGCGCGTGTGAATCTCGAAGATCTCCCAGCGTCCTCTCTCATCAGGTAAGTTGATTTCGATTTGAACTTCAAACCTTCCCGGACGTAGGAGAGCGGGATCGAGTAGCTCCCTGCGATTAGTCATCCCGATTACGATCACATTGTGCACTTCGTTGAGGCCGTCCATCAATGTGAGGAGTTGGTTCACGAGCGCATCGTACGCCACGCTGGCGGAGGATTGATCTGATTTGCCCCTCGGCTTACAAATGGCATCGATTTCATCAATAACAATCACATAAAGGTCACTGAGTGGACCATGCTCTTTCCAGGCATCGTGAGCCTCTTTGAAAACAGCTCGTAAGTTCTTTTCGGATTCTCCGAGAAATTTGCTGATCAGTTCCGGAGCATTCACTAGGCTCACCTATAGTTGTGTGGGTATGTGTGGCACAGTGTGGAGTATGTATGCATGCAATGGTTGACACAATATCTTTATAGTGGAACATACATGTACATTGAAGTAAATAAAATCAAGCCTGATAAGTTATGGCCTTGTGAATATATAAATGGTAAGGATCATCACAACTCAAAGTACATGGAGATATGAGAGAGAGCAAAGTGAATTTTTCTTCTTTTATTTTTCCTTTGCTAAACATGTGCATTAAGTATCTAGATGTTTAGTTGATAAACATGCATCAATCTTGGGATCTGGACTAAGATATCAGGCAATATAATATGCACACCATGGTGTTTCTAACATGCATGTACAATATACCTGATCTGTCCCAAGGATCTTTGCTATTGTTCTAGCCAGCAGTGTCTTCCCAGTACCAGGAGGCCCATAGAGAAGAATACCCTGATACAAGAATAATAGTATTATCACATGGGGTACAATCACTTTCATATGAAATGTAATTACAGACAAAAATTGCTGATTATAAGCATGGAAATGATACTGGGCCGCATAGCTGATCTCTTAAACAAACTAACTAACCTTAATGTGACTGATTCCAAGCTTCTCCAGCAACTCTGGAGGAGTTCCTGAAATTTAAGACGATAAGAATCACAACAAAAACTTCAATTTCAAAAACAAAAGGAAAAACTCTCATAGCCTTGTTCCCAAGTTTCCTCTCTGGCAATGATGTGAAGCATAGAAAGGTAGCTTGGGAATGAGGCTAACCCTTCTTGCAATGCCTGCAAAAGCATACTAAGGTATCTTAGCCTGAGCCACTTAGATGCTATAGCTAGCCTCGCGTGCCCACACCATTTAAATTCCTAACATTTTTGAGGAGGCCTAGGGAGGGGCGTGAGGACAAGGCTAGATGCTAACAGTGACCAGAAAAACAGAGGTATGTTGATTGAATCTTTTCCACTCTTAAGAGCAATATGCAATTTTTACAACATATACAGCAATAACCTCCACTGACCTCTTGAAGCAAACGCTCTTCTGTACAATTCATCAATCTCGTCCTTTAAACCTCCCACGCCAAGCTCGACTAACTGGTTGAATTTGTTCCTGAAATTAATCGGCTCCTTAAAAGACACGACATCATCCAACGACACTAGGACGTCTTTCGTACCCTGTTTTTGTCGAATAGACACCCCAAGACCTTTCCCAACCACACCTTCGACGGTACAATTGATTTGATAGGGGGAAAGTATCGTCAGTTTCTTGCATTGCTTGGTACCGACCAACATCTCGTAGTTTGAGTTGAAGTTTTTCGTACACATGTACTGATTAAATCTGGGTTTCGTACGACTGGCAGTGGATGGTTGATTGTTAAGTTTGCTATCAGTACACAAACTATCAAAGAATAATCCGTGAATTGCTAGCCTAACTTCACCATTATAGAGACAGTTTTCGGTTGTTCTCAAAGGTTTAGAATCAGTACATCCGCTCACTGACCATATCTCAGGTACATTGTCATGACGATGACCTTTTGACCCCGTTTGTCCATCATCAAGCAACAAACTTGTCCCTCCTTGTTCCTCATCTTGACTGAACGAAACGGGACATCCGTAAATGGTGTCCGAAAATTCAACGAAATAGTTGCAAATCAACTTGTCTTTTTTATCTCCCTCGTACGCTCTCCGAGGATTAATCTGATTGGGCAAGAGGGATCCAGAATTGGCATTGCAAGGCAAAATGATGATCGTTTTTCGTGGTTCACGAGTCACAGCACAAACTTCTCCACCTTCATAGATCAACTTGAATCCACGGCCGGGTGCAAAGGGTTCGATCAGCTCAATACGTGGAGTGATTCCAGTGCAGGTTGGTTGCAATCCTGGATGGAAAAGACAGGTTGGAGATTTCTTTTGGTTGCAGGAAGAAATGGTGGTCGGTTCATCGGTGCAGAGTTGGAATTGAAAGTTGGCTTTGTTGGGAAAAGATGCGTAGAATAATCTTGAGCCAAAGTCTTTGAGAGAATATTGGATGCCTTGCTCTGAAGTGTACGTACAACGTTCGATCTGTTTGCAGTTCTATGAGTAAGTGTGTGAAAGAGAGAGAGAGAGTGTGTGTGTGTGTGTGTGTGTGTGTGTGTGTGTGTGTGTGTGTGTGTGTGTGTGTGTGTGTGAGAGAGAGAGAGAGAGAGAGAGAGAGAGAGAGAGAGAAA
>CAXIPT010000001.1:24703816-24762554 GCA_964030475.1 Tethya wilhelma
GTGCAGTAAAAAGAAATGGAACAAGGAAGAGCCGCACGGTCTCAGTTTCGGCACATGACTACTTCATTTTTATGCCCAACTCTTGGCCAGCAGTCCAGTTTAAGTTATAATATACCTGTTTGTTATGGTTTACTCCATTGCTTAGCCAAGTGATTATAGTTACTGTAGAAATTGAACCAATGCGTGCAATAAGCTATACGTATACGGTACTATCAGTGTACAGATTATTGCAACAGGACACTGAAAAATCCATATGAGGGATCAAGAATAAAAATGAAGTAGTCATGTGCCGAAACTGAGACCGTGCGGCACTGCCTTGTTCCAATACTTTTTACCGCACTGCCCATTCCTACACTACTTATTTTTTTGAAATTTTTACTACTTAAGCTTGTACAGTTAACATTGAACCTGCAAGAGAATGAATCGATACAGTGTCAGGAAAATAAACAGCAAAATTTAATGAATGACATATTACGGACAAATGATAATAATAATTATGTACAATAAATTACTATAGACAATAGAAGCTGCATTATGATAGGACAATGTCATGTAACTTAATGAATCATATTTAACACTGTGCATCTATGCAACATCAGAATTTAATTGATGCTAATAATTATTTCCATAATTATACTAAAAAGGCTATACTAAAGGGTGATGGTGCACTTTATTTAGAAACCTCGTTCCAAAAGTAATCACGGAGTTTGGTCAGGATGTGATAATAATGTGTGTAAGACACAGTCATTGGTAAGACATGAATCAGAATTACATGAATCACATTTAACACTTTGCATCTATGCAACATCAGAATTTAATTGATGCTAATAATTATTTCCATAATTATACTAAAAAGGCTATAATTCCTCGTTGATGATCAATAATTTCAATAATCAATCCCCAGCACGACGAAGTTTCACAAGATTGTAAAAGGTGATGGTGCACTTTATTTAGGAACCTCGCTACAAAAGGAATTCGGATTTTGGTCAGGATGCATGTGATAATAATGTGTGTAAGACATGAATCAGAATTCAACATCAATAAGTATTGCCGTCAATCAGAATTCAACATCGACAAGTTTTGACATCGATCAGAATTTGACATTGATTTGTTGACATCAATCAAAATTTGACATTGACATCGATTGGAATATTAACATTGATTAATTTTTGACATTGATTGGTTTTGACATCGGTACGTTTAACATCGATTAAAACATCGATCAGAAATCGACATCGATTAGTTGACAACGATCAAAATTTGACATTGATTAGTTTGACATTGACATTGATCGGAATTTAACATTGATTAATTTTTGACACTGATTGGTTTTGACATTGATTAGTTGACATCGATAAGTTTTAACATCGATTAAAATTTGACATCGATTGTTTTTAACATCGATTAGTTAACATCAATCAAAATTTGACATTGCCATCGATTGGATTTTAACATTGATTAATTTTTGACATTGATTGGCTTTGACATCGATAAGTTTTAACATCGAATATAATTTGACATCGATTGTTTTTAACATCGATCAGAAATCGACATCGATTAGTTGACATCGATCAAAATTTGACATTGAATAGTTTGACATTGACATCGATTGGAATTTAACATTGATTAATTTTTGACATTGATTGGTTTTGACATCGATTAGTTAACATCGATAAATTTTAACATCGATTAAAATTTGACATTGATTGTTTTTAACATTGATCAGAAATTGACATTGATTAGTTAACATCGATCAAAATTTGACATTGACATCGATTGGAATTTAACATTGATTAATTTTTGACATTGATTGGTTTTGACATCGATAAGTTTTTTAACATCGATTAAAATTTGACATCAATTGTTTTAACATCGATCAGAAATCGACATCAATTAGTTGACATCAATAGGTTTTACATCGATCAAACATTTTGTATTATGTCTACCAACTACCGTGTGTAGCTTGATTTGCATTGCAACAATCAACATCAGGCATGTATCATGTGATAGGAAGTCATCTATAGCTTTGAAAACCTCACAGCACACAATAGCTTTGTACTAGTTTGTAGTCACTATTAAAATTTAATGGGTCCATCATTGACAAAATTAATGATCAAAGATCATGGCTTTTGGCTTCTTTCAAAAAATGGCCAACAAGATATTGGATTATACTTGGGTGTATTCATCTTGTAATGAATGTATAGTCATCCTAGCTGTAAGGCAATAATGTATAGGAAGCATTATAATAACTTCCTACAGTAATCATCATTGTGTACATTACCTTATACCTTAGAAGATGAATACCTAACTTACATCAATTAAAACTGTTCAAAGCTTAAGGTATAAGGTTAATAATTTAGGACAAAATAAAATTATAAAGACGTGTGTACTGTAAGCAGATACTTAGATTATACAAAGTTTTGAAATCACCAGAATAACAAATTTGGATCTCCTATAGCAGGAGTAAGGACTGGTCTTTCTCTCACAAAAAGACTACTACTATGATCTTCAAGTTGGTGATTGTAACAGGATGTTTGATCGTACAGTCAATGGCCACAGGTATAAGTCTTTATTGCATACTTGGAAAATTCAATAGGTTAAAATTCATATGGACCAATAGTATACCAAATTTGATTTGCAAAGCAACATAAATTATGTCTATATTGAACAATGAATAACAGAATTGTACTATGCATGATTTTACTAGCTGTTATAAATTGTAATACTAAAAAACCTGTCAATACAGAATTGACTGTTGGATTTGAAAAATCAAACTACCGAGTTTATGAGTCCGATCGCAGAGTTCAAGTGTGCATGGTTACTAATGTTGGCAACCCTACGGAGTTTACTGTGAGGATTTTAGTTGTACCTGGTTCGGCAAGCCGTAAGTATTTTCATAATAATTATTTCACGCATGCCCAATAATTATAATTATGGTAACATGAGTGAGTTCAGCCAACAATAATTATGGTCAAGTTTGTATAAGAAGATGTTGCATGGTCTACTCAGAAAACAAAAATAATATTATTGTGAATTTAATTGTGATTAATGATTAATAATAATTATTATTGTATAACATACAGATATGATTGATTTCAACGCACCTGCAAAGTATACATTCCCTGCTGCTAATTCAAACCAGCGTCAGTGCAAATTTGTTGAAATATAGTGGATGATGCTGCATATGAACCTGAGGAGTCATTTGCTTTATTGAGTGTACCACCACCAGGAGTTCAACCAGGAACTAATCGTGAAACAACTATTACCATAGATGATGATGATGGTGTTGGCAAGTGATTGGATCTAAAGCTAAGCTATAATTATATTCGGCTGAGACTATTATGATACTGAAAGTATAAACACATGCAGAAAAAAAGTCATAATTTTATTATTAATATACAGTCATAGTTTGTACACATAGCTAACTATTAAAGTGTATCTCATGATGATAAAAATCTAATATACATATACACATGTACACAGAAACTTTTGTCAGTCAGAAAGGATATTAAATTTTATAGAGTATGGTTTGTTGAATGCACGTCTATAAGATCCGAAAAATTCTGAGTTCGGATTCTAAATCCTTAGTATACAGAATTAATGATATGTACATATCATTTGCATACCTTAATTCGCTTATAGAATCTAAACCGGACTGATCAAGAATTTTCAGATCTTATATTGAGACTATGTTTTAATAATAATAAATATTATTCCATTATTATACATACAAAACAACAAATAAAGACATGCATCTTGTCACTAATATGCAGTTGATTTTGTTCACGCATCAAATCACAGAGGAAGTCAACAACAGTATATCAGTAGGAAATGATGTAATGCATTATTATTATGTTTTTCAGCTGAGCTGAACTCATTAATATCGGTCACAACACTTTCACTGGCATATAATTGAGCATCTCCTGCACAAAGCTTATTCAATTGTGTATACTAATGTGTGTAGTAATACTATACTTAACACATTCCACAACAATGACAACATGCAGTGCTTGCTATTGAAACTTAATTGATATCAAGCTAAATGTATCAAGTTAATTCCATCAGTCATGAAGTGACGTAGAAAGATGTTCTATAGCAACAGCTACCACTAGAGCAAGGATACAAAGATCATCGGAAGTCTTTCAAGTAAACGTTATTTAGTATACGTAACAGGATGTGTGGTGTGTGTGCATATGTACATGTGGTGTGTGTGTGTGTGTGTGTGTGTGTGTGTGTGTGTNCAGTTGTGATTGGGATCAATGCAGAGAATCTTTTTAGTTGCAGTGGTAAGCAATCAGACAAAAAAAAACAAGAAAAAAACTTGCAGTATTTCAAACACCAAACTTATTCTGTAGCTTGATCAACACTCAGCTGATAGATATAGCTGCTGAAGTATAGAGGAACTAAGTTGTCTATTTATAGAAACCATGTGAACACATGCAGGAAGCTGAGGTAACAATCATAGTGGAATAGGCTTCAATTTTATTTTAGGTTATGACTAAACAATGAATAATTATATATAGTAAATCTGGCAGGCTTAAAATTTGGCAAATTCGCATTTTAGCATGATTGATGATTTTAAATTAATTTTGGTGATTTAATTCTTCATGCTGCATTGTTTACATGCGTGTGCTTGTGTTTAATACTGTTTGCAATTTTTAATTTGGTTATTTGAAAAATAATTCACAAAATGGCTAAATTTAATTGTTCCTTTGCTATGCATGAAATTTTTCAAGTTTGCTACTTTATATTCTGGTGGCAACATTAGGTAAAGCCAGGAAGATTCTGCATACATATATCCTTTTTTCCTTTGTCAAAATTTTAATTATAATGGCATTCGAATTCCTTAGATGTCCCACCATTGTATTTCTGGTAACAGCTTCACTTAAGTAAGCAGGCACAAATAAATAGATGAAATGAGAAGAAAACAAAGTATTGAAAATGTTTGTAAACTATAGCTCATTCCCACTATCCCACTACAAGGAAAGCAATTATATTGTTTATTTTCAAATACAAACACCTTCAAGTATTGCGTTAAATACATTGCATGTGTAAGGAAAAGGACCATGCAGTGCATGCTAGACTTTCTTGGAGTTAAAATAATATTATGCAATATTGTTTTGCATTCGGTATTAAGCCTTATCAACCCCTGGGTTCCTGTGTAGCTGAACATAACTGACCTGGAAATTACCAAATAAATACTAGCTGATAGATATAATTACATGAACATGTTTGCCTTAATTTGATACTAGCAGCACCTTTATAGGTCTGCAAAACATGCAAACAAGCTGCAAACATGTAATTATCTCGGAATTCTACTCTGCACTTTGACTCTTGCATGCACAATGATGACTCCAGATTTTGCAATAGCCTATTTATTTATTATTTTATTATATTATTAATTATTATTATTTATTTATTATTATTATTATTTATTTAATTATTATTAATTATCATTATTATTATTATATATAATATATATATATATATATTAAGCATCGCCGGCTGTTACAGTAGGTTATACAATCATGTCAATATAGCGAGTGAATTTATAAGGATTATCAGTTCCTCTTGAATCCCCACATGCTACTATTATGTGGTTCTTATTAACAAATCATACCTTGGATTCCTGGTAGTAAGGAAACTTGCTGTTGAATCTTAATGAACATGCCTCTATCGGAACTGATCAAGAAATCAGGGCTAACAATTATGATAAATTATATAATATAAAAGTGATTTTTTAAGTCTCCAAGTTTAGTAAACTCAAAGCAGAAATTCAACAAAATTGACATCTGCATTTTAACTAAAGGAGAAAATTATTGTGAATTGACAAATTGACTCACTGCCAGTTTGCTGAGTAGCTACCCGAAAACATGTATCAAACTATTCTCACAATAGGACTTATCTTGATGGTATCTTACTCTTATGCCTATCCAGACTCATCACGGATTTCAGAATTAGAGAAAGAATTGGAAGGTAAAATAATATGACTGCTTATATACAGCTAAATCAGATCTATAAACATAGATTGAGTAAAATTTCAAATTATACTAATATTATGCATGCAATCTACCTGTCCTAGTTCTCACGGCTAGGCACACCTGCATGAGTGCATGGCTTAGTAGATATTTGAATATTTATGCTTTAATGCAAGGTATATGAGAGCAATTACAGATTGTGCATGATAATGATGACTGTCTGGTCACAGTCCAAACTTGTATAAAATTCTTGACATGTATATCTGATAATTTGTCTAGATGAAAACCATTTGGCTTCTCAAAAATTTCTGGACGAGCTACAAAATGAATTTAAAAATGGAAATTATCCATTAGACAGGCTTGAAGATTTAAAGAAATTCATAGAAGAAAGAAATGAAATTGAGAGTGAAGAGAAAAATGAAATGGAGAGTGAAGAGAGAAATGAAAATGCGTTAGAATTGCAGGAGAATGATCATAGTGAACCATCTCTGAATCAGTCAGCTTTCTTGGATGAAACCAAAGAGCTATATGCAAAAGAAGAAGTATTGTGTGTTCCACCAAGGGGTATATAAGACTAGTACTATATTATTGCACAAAATCCATGTAATATTATACTACAGCAATGCAGCACGTGTGAATGCAAGCACGGCAGTTGCATGCTACCATGCATGCATGCATCTAAGGATTAGTATAACCATATCATTAATGATCATATGAGTGTTAATTCAAGATGACATTCTGTTCATAGGTATATAGTGCTCCATCTTTAAGTCACACATTCAATTATTTTCTATTATACAGTTATCAAAAGTGGAGACTCAATCGCCCTTCAAATAGACAACCAAAGGTACTATCTTGGCTGTACCAATCTACAATACTGTAAAAATTACAATTGTCCGAGCTATGAGTATTCGGCAGAAGACAAGGAACGCTGCTATTGCTCGGTGTTTGAAATCTACCGAATGAGTGGACCTGGAGATATTAAAGTTGGAGATTTTGTTGGTCTTCACTATCCACATCAGCAAGGCACTTGGGTTGGTTGCCCATACGAAAATGTATGCTCAAGATCCGCTTGTCCTGGAATACCAAACATTGCGTTCGGGTTTGCAAGAAGTGAGAAGTGGTTTCACTGTGGAGGGGAGGTGTTCAGAATCTACACCATGAATGACGAGAGACCGGAAGGACAACCCATCAGGGCCAATGACAAGATTGGGCTGTACTACCTGGCTGGGGCGAAGTGGCTTTCATTCACGGGAGAAGGTGGGAAGACACGCGCCTGGCCATGTCCCGATAACAGTTATGGCCGTCCTCCTCCAAGGAGTGTGTATGAGATATGCTATGGAGAGTCATTCACTTTGATCGATCTCCAATGATTACTATGAACTATACTTAATATAATTATTGTTGTTTGTGCGCATAGAGTTAGTACAAGTCTATAGAGGCAAACTAGATATTGAGACATGTATTGTGATAGTCAGTAAACAAAATTATAATGTAATTTAGATTGAGTATACGCTATTCAATGAAAAATGATGTAGAAATCACAAAATTGTTTCAATACTCAGTGGAAAACTTTACCTGCATTGTGCACGGGCAATTTGTGAGAGCATGACATTGTATACAGCCTCATGTAGCTACACATGATACAATAGGGGTACTCCCAGGGCACTATGAGCCAATTAAGAATGAACTCATGAAATTATAAACATTTAGAAGTTTGGAACATTAACAGTACAAAGAAAAAGAGCACGGTAGAGAATGTCACCAGCTAGGAAGAGCTGTAAAAGGAGACTGGTTAGTAGCTACTGCATCCTGGCTTGCTTCATTGTACTGATGGTAAGCAAGGTACTAAGATAAATTCACTGATATTTCTGTGAATATACAATATACATATATACAACATGAAGGCATCAGTTTACATACCAGCAACAAAAGATTCAGAAAACATATACATGCATGAGTCTGTTTTTCTAATTCTACAAGTGACATATATTATAGACTGAGCTAGTAAGTATAGATTAACAAGCACAAACACATAAACACACATACACACACACACACATACTGCGTATAGATGAACTTGGTAAATGCTGACTATGTGTTTAATCTCAGAACACATTCTTACAACAACCCTACAAACAGATGTGCTGAGTGTGGTGCTAATGGTCGAAGTGCCTGCTGCAATGATGTAAGAGCTACTTCTTGTAGTAGAAAATGTGACACAAAATTTTACTATTGTATTGACGAAAGAGATTGGAATATAAATGACTTAGAAAACTGTAAACCAGGAGTCTACAGCTACACCAATGAATATGATGCACCAATTGACTTCTCAAAAACTTGGAATTTTGGCTTACGTAATCCGTTACCTAAATATGTACCAGGCAAATGGAAGGTCAGTAATTATGTGGAAACCATACATGTATGTAAGATACAATTGTGTTTCAACATGGTCTCATACCCCGGCTATCTGTAGCTATTCCCTTTGATCTTTCACTTACCGTTAGTGTAAGGTCAAAGGAGAGCTTGGATACGAGGCTACTTCAAAATGTATGCATAATTATAGTAAAATTCTGTTTCAAATAAAATAATTATTATGTTTAATATCACTCCTGCTATAGGGAATCAAGGTGTACATAGAAACTATCGATTCAAGTAGTGATGGATTAATAGACTCATTTGTGACTATAGTCGACACTGATAGCGTGCAAATTGGAGTGGAAACAGATGCAATGACTTTCAATGGTACTAACAGAATAGCAACAATTGAGCTAAGCTTCAGTGTGGTATGTGGGCCAAACTACTACGGACCAGACTGTTCACGGTTTTGCCATATAAAAGATTGTGCCTGTCATCAAGAATTCACTGATGAACACTGTGAACTGCTTAACA
The DNA here is from genome assembly GCA_964030475.1 of Tethya wilhelma. Lineage (NCBI taxonomy): Eukaryota > Metazoa > Porifera > Demospongiae > Tethyida > Tethyidae > Tethya > Tethya wilhelma. Next base: position 24,712,687 of record CAXIPT010000001.1, read on the forward strand.
ATGATTGCATTGGAGTAACTTGCTCAGGAAATGGCCAGTGTCAAGACGGACTCAACTCTTTCACTTGTGTGTGTGACTCTGGTTTTACTGGTCAACTTTGTGAGACTAACATTGATGATTGCGCTGGGGTAAATTGCAGTGGAAATGGTCAGTGTGAAGACAGTGTAGATTCTTTTGTTTGTGTATGTGATCATGGCTTCACAGGGGAACTTTGCAATCATGGCATAATTTTAGGTAGGTGTACAATTGTTACAGCTTAAGCGTTGAAAACATTACAGATTTACTTTTCACATAAAGTCCATCAGGTTCGAGAGTGCCGCTGGAAGTGAAACAATGGGAGATACTATAATAATTTCTTATGGGACAAAATAGACTGGTATAAGGCGTAAGGAGCTGGAAAGGGAAATAAAAGAATGAGCGCTTTCCAATAGTGATTAAAATTATTTTGAAATCAGGTAGATAATAAGAAAGATATTTGCATGGCTACCAGCATTCTCAAACCAGATGGACTTTACTATTCTCAGCAGCTGATTAATACATGACAAGCCGCTCAAATTTATGTGCTGTAATTTACCTACATATATACAATAATATTTAGCAGAAAGTACAAAGATGCCCATCTATGCAACAAACGCTACTATAACAGAACCAAGTACAAACGCAAATGACTCTTCAGCTTTGATTGCTGGTGGATTGATAGGAGGATGTGTGCTGTTGGGTTTGATCCTCGCCGTGGTACTCTCCACATGCTTCATTGTGAATCAATGCATAAAGCTGGTTAAAATCAGGCAGATTGGTATAAGCTTGCTATACATAATAATGCATGCATTTATTGTGCATATATATATATTATATATATTATGCATGGATATCTATACATTGAACTGCTCGGAATTAACCCATACACAAGTCAATAACCCATAAATCCGTAATTCCCCCGCTGCAACTTAAATTCAATTCAGGAGCTGGAGATACTTCTATAGACTCAATTTGGCCAATTTGTACAGAAGAATTCGAAGGGAGTGTCTCATACAATAATGCTTTGGCTTTTATATGGGACATGCAGTTTGAAATTTATACATGCTTTCAGCAGGCTGCACTACTAATGGCCTTTCAAAAAAATTAATTATAATGTACATTGATTTATCAGTGCATTATTTTGCAGCTGCATGCCCTATCATACACCAGTCACGTTTCAATTCACATGCAACTCAATCAATCTATAAAATTTCTTCGTTCAGGCCAATTCAATATTGAGATGAATAATTCTTACGCAAGTGTGCACATTACGAGAAGTGGCGATCATTTGGGAGCACCTCCTTGCATACCAGCGGGCCCAGATGACACATGCCACTCAGAAGATGATGAGAACTATACCCGAATGGACTTGAATCAAATTCAGTAGTACATACAGTCATGCATACAACTTAATAAGCTTAATGTAACTTAAAGGTAAAATCCATGAATTAAATTCATAGGAATAATTATTAATGCATTAACTCTTTCAAGAAAGTTTTTAGGATAATGTACTCTTGCTAATTAGTTTTGATTATTTTAATATTATAGAGAATGTGCATGGATCATTGTACCTTATATAACGTGTTTAAAATTGTCCCTATATAGCATTGGTATACCCAAGCTAATTCTTTAGTCAGGTATAGATATATATATAGAGCAACTGTTTCAAGTACATGCAATCATTTGAATATCAGACTAAACTGAACAAGAGTGATCAGTAACCATGAGGAGTAGCAAATCATACCACTGGTTGGATAAAATCCTACTTTTTACAGCAACCATTCTAGTACATTACGTACAAGGTGAATACAAGCTCGAAGTAAAAACACATTCCTACGACAATCCTACAAATGGATGTCAGGCTTGCAATCCTAGACAAGGCAGCTGTTGTGACAATTTTTGCTGTGATGATAGACAAGATTGCTCTGGAGAACAACGGTGCGATAATTTCTTTTATTACTGTGTGAGAGAACCCCCACCTGACTCAGAACCTTATTCTACAAATTGTGATCCAGGAATACTCACCAATATAAATTTCGATAGTACAGCAATTGATTATTCTCAAATTACAGTTCTCGGAAAACCTAACCCAATGTCTTTTAATGTATCTAATACATGGCAGGTGAGTATTATAATAAACAAAAATAATATTTGATTACACTTCCACAATTAATATGTCTACATTCAAAACATTTTTAATACTATTACTATTACAACAGGAAATTTCATGGGGTCTAACTTTAATTCTCGGTTTTCATGGGATCACGATCCATCAGCAAAAGTAAAATTGTCCCGATAACGTGTAATTAACACAGCTGCTCATCTACTAATTAAAAAATTAAAACACAAAAATTAAATATTTGATGAGAGATATCGTGAACATTAGACACCATGAAACTTTTCCGCTATATATACAGTATAAAAAGCCTATGTATGTATATGCAATTTTACTGGATGTCAAAAGATGCACACATCTATGTTTGGTTATACAGAAAGTTCAGGTATACATTTCTGTTTTCGACTATAATAAGGAGGAGAATAACCCACTTATTGATTGGTTCCTGTTTAATTTTCCTATTGCCAATTCACCACTTGGAGTCCGAACCAAAACAAAATCTTTTACTGGGATATACGGATTTTCAACGATTGAGGTGAGCCTGCGCAAGGTGTGTGCAGATAATTACTATGGACCAGACTGTTCAGAGTTTTGTAGCAAAGATAATTGCGCTGGAGATGATATTGATTATATTGATAACTGTGTTGGAGTCACTTGTTCAGGAAATGGCCAGTGTGAAGATGGAGTTAACTCTTTTACATGTTTGTGCAACTCTGGTTTTGCTGGTCAACTTTGCGAAATTAACGTTGATGACTGTGCTTGGGTAGATTGTAGCGGAAATGGCCAGTGTGAAGACGGAGTCAATTCTTTCACTTGTGCGTGCAACTCTGGCTTTAATGGTCAACTTTGTGAGACCAATATCGATGACTGTGCTGGAGTAGACTGTTATGGAAATGGTCAGTGTGAAGATGGAATCAACTCTTTCACTTGTGTGTGCAACTTTGGTTTTACCGGTCAATTTTGTGAGACCAACATTGATAACTGTGTTTGGGTAGACTGTAGTGGAAATGGTCATTGTGAAGATGGAATCAACTCTTTCACTTGTGTGTGTAACTCTGGTTTTACTGGTCAACTTTGTGAAATCAACATTGACGACTGTGCTGGGTTAGATTGTAGTGGAAATGGTCAGTGTGAAGATGGTGTGGAATCTTTTATTTGTGTCTGTGACTCAGGCTTCACAGGAGACCTTTGCAATGATTTGGAAGGTATTTCTTACTAAATTCAGTAGGCCAACAGTCTGTCATAATTATAAGCCCCTTAATTATTCCAAATACTTCTCCACATGCAGTAATAAGAGGCTTACTATTACATGCATGTACAGTTGATCGAGCAAAACCTTTTCAGTTTGACTTTCTATCCCTGATCTGCAACAGTTTACTATAGCCTTTATGTAGCCTAGATTATATATTACACAGCTTTGGACCTTTATATACACATAGTCCAAACATGTAACCTTATGCTTTCGTAGGTATATAGTTTTGTAGCCAGAATCTCTTCTTTTATCAATACAGGTGCAAGTGGAGCACCAACAACAGAGGCACATGTGCAAAACGTTAACACATTGTTGTCAAGCCCAGTGGGCAAAATCATTGGTGGATTGTTGGGAGGAGGTGTGCTGTTAGGGTTGATCTTAGGAGTGATAATTTGTCTGAACTTGCTAATGAAACGTCACATTAAAAGTACATCAGATTCTGTAAATCAACACGGAAATGGCAAGTTTTATGCGTACATGTATGCACTAGTCACTGCAAACATGAATTTTACCAACAGGGAAATTATATAGTTCCATGAGCAATAACATCCATGATTTCATCAATGTGTTCTAAACACATGCAATGTTGGCATGCATGGCACCAGCATGCAATAGCTATTGCTTCAAATTGAATCCTACATGCACACACAACAGCAATGCCGGGCCACTTATCTTCACCACTAAGAGTTGTGGCTAAATTAAGCTCATTTGATGAACCTTCAAGAAGCCAAGGCTATAGATCGGCTTGTCAGTTGCCCCTACCTCTAAATCCAAATGATGAACTGAGATCTCTCAATCATTATGACATCATGGAAGAAGATATCTATTCCACTATACCAGAGATTAATGACAGGGACGAACCTACTGAAGCTATAGCTAGCTGTGATCAACATCTAAGTCAACTTGACAATACCTCAGCTGCAGAGTGTCAGAGTGATGAAGACATCTACTACATTAATGATGGAATGGGACCATCAGCTACTAAGAGTTTTCATTAAAAAATTTTCCATTCAACACACTGAGTCATACTGTACAGTAATGTCTTATCTATTTTAATCCAATTATCTATTTTGTACAATTGTTATTATTGTGATACTTTGAAATATCTGTAGAGGAGTTGTGTCTCAGACTACATAGCCTGAGCAATCATACATTAGAAATCTTGAGCTTGATGAATACAACATGCAGTACACACCCACTCATTAGATAAAGTAACCTTTGAACCTTCTATCTCACTGTGGAACCAACTTCCATGCACATACCATGTATGATTGTGAGACCCTCCCTTCAGAATCTTTCAAAAACTGTATTTGTTTACTATACACTAACTAGAATTTTTTAACAGTGTTGTCAATTTCATATATAGTTTTGAACTTTAGTTTTAACTGGGTACATACTATAGTATTTCCTGCAAGTGTATTTGCTATTCATGTGTCCTATATAGCTTTTATTATAAATTTAAAAAAATGTTTGATTATAATAATAATTGTTATATTCACCAATGTCAATTCACTGGAGGTCAATCAAAGTGAATGACTCTCCCCAACATCTCTCGTATGCACTTCTACGTGGAGGACGACCATCATCGTTACTAGGACATGGCCGAGCATGTGTCTTCCCACCTTCCCCTCTGAATGAAAGCCACTTCTCACCAGCCAAGTAATACAGACCAATCTTGTCATTGGCCCTGATGGGTTGTCCTTCCGGTCTCTCGTCATTCATGGTGTAGATTCTGAACACCTCCCCTCCACAGTGAAACCACTTCTCACTTCTTGCGAACCCGAATGCAATATTTGGTACTCCAGGACAAGCGGATCTTGAGCATGCATTTTGGTTCTGGCAACCAATCCAAGTGCCTGGCTCATGTGGATAGTGAAGACCGACAAAATCTCCAACTTTAATCTCTCCAGGTCCATTCATTCGGTAGATTTCAAACACGGAGCAGTAACAACGCTGCTTATCTTCTGCCGAATACTCGTAGCTTGGACAATTGTAGTTTTTACAGTGTTCAGAACCGGTACAGCCGAGATAGTACCTTTGGTTGTCTATTTGTAGGGCAATTGAGTCTCCGCTTTTGATAACTGCAATGTTAAAGTATAACAAAGTTATACATAAAATCAGTGCACATGCACCAATAATATCAGGATAAAGAAGGTCCTTTATCACAGCAGTATACACTGGCATAGTAGTAATGCTAAGCAAACCATGCTACAGCGTCCATTTCAATACTACACATATTGGTTACCATGGATACATACCTCTTGGTGGGATACACAGTTGCTGTGATCTGGCATATCTCTTTAAATGACTGTCATGTTCTGGCTGAGATGGTGTAACATCAGATTCACCTTCTTTCTCTTGCAGCAAATTTGCTGGAGTCTCGCTACTCAAAGTCTGTTCGTTTTTTGTGTGCTTTAGAGCATCCAAAGCCAAGTCTAGTTGCAACTGGAGTTCACCTGAAGGATTGATACCTTGAAGTGCATCTTTCAGTTCATCAAGATACCTTTGTGGTGGAGGAAAGTCAGAATCGGCTTCTTCAGTAACTATACAAGTAGTAAAAATTTTTAAAAAATAAATAATGTAGGAATGGGCAGTGCGGTAAATTTTCCAAGCTCACATAGGTTGCCTGTATACCTTCTAATTTATTTAAATAAACCATGACTTAATTGGAATCAGAATTTAATCATGATTCTATGATAGAGAACACGGAAATGAAGTAGTCATGTGCCGAAATTTAAAGTCCCAGCCTTGTTTCCTTCCTTTTTACAGCACTGCCCATTCCTACACTGCTAATTTTTATGAAATTTTTACTATACTTGTATATCATACGTACGGTAGTACGTATAGTAGGAATGGGCCGACTGTCCCATAGACACAATACAAAATGTTGGTCACCATAAAAATCTAGTCAAACAAAATTAAGCCTTCAAACTTGCTCAGAGGCTCTAACTGGCAGATTACCAATCGCATGCAAGGCCTAAAACTCACAGAAACTTTCCTCAGCACTCGTAGAGAGAGCTAGTGGGAAGCCACAACAGTGTCATTTTTGTTCTCCTAACGTACGTACGTACAGTGCACCAAGGCATAAACGCGGTTTTTTTCGAACGCGCGTAACTAAAAAACTACGATCGATAGACTATAGCAACGCATAGCTTTCTGTATCTAATTTTTCACTGCCAATAATTAGAGTGCAATTCCGGTCGAATTTGGCCATGTGCACTTGTTGCTATGGTCAGCTGATGCAAACCTGCGATCTGATTGGCTAATATTGAGATTACGTAATGCTGAGTCCAATTAGTACCTAGCCATGTGCGATTGTAAACAAAGAGTAAAGTGTCAGGTTTTTTGCCATTTTTATGAAAAAGAAAGTGTTTGAAGCGAAAATGCCTAAGCTGAAGAAACAAAGAAAGCATCTTAAAGCTGCAAGAGCACATTTGTTGACCCAGAAGCAGAATTCAAGATCCAGCAATCAGGGACAATCATGATCAACTCCAACTCCTCCTTCTGAAACTCTTGCTTATACCTCTACTACTGATGAGACTGTTCTTTTTACTTCTGCTGCTGATGAGAATGGTCCTTTTACTTCTGCTACTGATGACACTGTGTGGGCTGGCAACCACCAGAAGTTTGTGTTACCAGATGGAACACCAAGGGATGCAGCTATTATAATTTTGGAAGAAAGAGGAATCAACACAAAATGTTTAAAGCTTGTACACATGCAGATTATTCTCAGCCAGCATGATGACTTTAGAGATGTGAGAAGAATGCTTTGTAAAAAATGAAAATGTTAGAGGGTAAAGGACACACCACCATGATCCATCCAAAATTTCATTCGCTTAATGGTATCGAAAGAGTCCGAGCCCACAGCAAACGGTTAACAAGAGCATACTGTGACTATTCCATTGTATCACTTCGACAAACTGTGCCAGAAACACTGGATTCTGTTCCCAAATAATCCATTGCAAGCTACATACAATATCCAGACATTACATGTAGAAGAAGAGCAGCCTGGAACAGAGATAGAGAAGCTAGTGAAGAAATTTGGGAAGAAATTCAAGTCTTATCCCCGAATAGGTGAACTTAACTGATGTATAGTAGGGTAGTTATATAATTTATTGAAAAAAGCTTTCTATTTCATTGTTATACTGTAATTGAATTAAGTTTTGATATTTGTTTGATTTTCATAACTGTTGTTGTTTGTGAGTAGATAGAGATATTGTTCTTATTGTTTAAAACGTTAATTAAGATTTTTAAAAAAAAATTGAAAGCAGCTCTGCTAAAAAGCTTTCTATTTCATGTTAGGTACTACTAAATACAACTTGTACAAAAATAATGAGGAGAAATGGTACTTGTATGAGGAAGGAGATTCAAAAAAGGCCAAAATTCAATTATCGTGTGTAGGTGGACCTAATTAATTACCATAGCAACCAAAAATCACCGAGGGTTCCTCCTCTTTGATCTAAATATGATTACCAAATCATGTTGACATTTAAGGTTCATGCTTCAAGTTATACCCATTTTAATGTTGATACCAAAAAACCAGGTGTATGCCTTGGTGCACTGTACGTACTTTCTAACTGACTTACTTGAAAAGCATTTCCAGAAAACCAGAATGTGTTGAGCCAACTTTGACAGCACAAAGTAACTCCTTTTCATAGGTAGTACATTCCTTGATACTCGTTTACATCACAAATAAGCCTAAACAAAAACTAGAAAGCTTTGAAACTGAGAGTATAAATTCATGTACTTCAATGTAGCCATTTGTAGGTAGAGTTCAAAGGTCATTGATTATCCACGTGGCATTTAATACGCATGCGCATTAGCTGCTACTCAGATAACTCAAGCTTTTTGTAGGGACTAACCAGTCTCTGATGGTCTCCTCACCGTAGAAAAAAGTGAATGAACAAGTAGTAAAAATTTCAAAAAAATAAGCAGTGTAGGAATGGGCAGTGCTGTAAAAAGTATTGGAACAAGGAATGGTCTCAATTTCGGCACATGACTACTTCATTTTTTGTGCCCAAGTCTTGGCCAGTAATCTAGTCCTGACTGCAATACTTTACTCCACTTTTTAGCCAAGTGATAAAATTGGCAGGAATTTGAACCATTATATCATGTGATAAAATGCAATACTGATAAGCTATTCAAGTACAGATCACTCTTTGAATCATTTACAGCAATTAGCTAGAATTATATAGCTAGAATTAGCTAATAATTATTAACTAGAGAGATCAAAATGAAAATGAAGTAGTCATGTGCCGAAATTGAGACCATTCCTTGTTCCAATACTTTTTACAGCACTGCCCATTCCTACACTGCTTATTTTTTTGAAATTTTTACTATATCTTGTAGATTTATGGTGTCTTCGTGCAATACTCTCTAACTCACTTGTAATTCCACTGGGATCAGGATAAGCATTGCTGGTAGGGGAAAGAATGAGCAGACCAACAGTTACTGTAGCTGTTAAGAGAAGAATTCCGTGATGCATAATTGATTGTTCTTGTCAATGATTGTACGAAGTATGAAGAGAACTCCTAGTAAGGCAGTTGGTAGTCAGATTGGTGGCTGATAAAAATAAGTTAACTCAATGACAGGTCCAGATGTAGGATGCTTAGCCTGAAGTTCAACACTTCCTTATATACTCCACTGAAGTTCCCAGTTCACTGATCAGCTAGCTGATTTAAGTCATGCACCATGATCATATAGTTTTTGCACAATAGATGCATAAAGGCTTCAATCTCCTCATGCACTGACCACGTGCACAAGTGTATTGTAGCTAGGATGCATGTGGCAAGTTGCCTATATTGCACAATCATGCATACATATACATGCATTCATCAATTGTTATATGCATGGCTTTACAATAAAAGCTATATACCAACCATTTCCTCATGAGCACATGCATGTGAAGTCAGCTAAGTCTTCACAAGAATTAAGAAACAATTTCCTACCACTCTTGCATTTCTTCATAAGAAAAGGTTAACTCACTCTTATTCTATATTATATTCACATCCATGCAAGAAGGAAATCATGCATGAGTTAATTGTTTACTATGATTCAGAAGTTAGTTGAAGTTAGTCAATAGATCTTGATGGAGATTGCAATACACATTGACGGAACTAGCTTCAAGTAAAAAAATGAGTTAATTGTTTAATTGGAAGTTAGTTGAATGGCCCCTCTTAGTAGCTCTTGATGCAATGTTGCTACTATACAATTTCAAGTAAAGAAATGAGTTCATTGTTTAACGTGGTTTGGAAGTTAGTTGAATGGATTCTCTAGATCTGGACAAAGATTATAATACTGACAGAAACCAATTAAATGCTTATTCTCAGAACATAATTTTTGCAGATGTAAGCATATCCTGACTGATCACAAAATTAATGTACTGTAGCTCACATGCATGTGGGCAACTTGTCTATTGCACAATCAAACATGCATGCAGTCATCAATCGATATATACATGGCTTTACAATGAAAGCTATGGATAAATATATACCAGGCACGTGTAGCTACATTGTTTCCTTGTTGCCCATGCAGAAACGTTAACCACCTTTCAGCTTGAAAAAAGGGTGGGACTCTCAGTTCAAGCTTGTGTAAATGCGTGTATCAGAGCCCCTATAGCTATTGCATGATTAGAGCTGTAGCAATGACTATTAAATTTTATGAATTTCAGCACTTGCATAACCTCATTTTCAGGTTTTCTGGAGGTTGGAAACGCAGTTAGCACTAGCAAAAATGTGCTAATTAGGGGGGAAGTCAGTTAAGTCTTCACACGAAGAAACAATTTCCTGCATTTCCTCACAAGAAAAGATTAAATAACCCTTATTCTATACTATTCACATGGAAGAAGGAAGTAAAGAAACGCATGAGTTAATTGTTTACTATATATGATTCAGAAGTTAGTTGAATGGCCCCTCAAGAGATCTGGATGGAGATTATTATACTACACATCGAAGGAACTTCAAGTAAAGAAACCAATTAAGTGTTTTATTGACAGAACGTACAATAGACTGTGTCAAAACAGCAAACTTTTAACTTAGTGGCTATAATTGGTTAACCTTTAAGCTATCTTGACTTCATGACTGTAAACATTACAGCAACTTCGATTTGAGTATGTATAAATAGAGAAGCATAACAGATATACATTAACTATAATAATCTCGATCTTTGAAATTAAATTGACTCAGCGAGGAGAGGATAAGAATTTGGAACTACAAAAACTTGGTGGAGAATTAAGACTCTATACAACTTTCTCAAAAATATACTGTGTGTACAGTATATAATTTAGTAGTATATAGCCATATAGATGTATGAGTTGCAACTGTAACAAGAGAAGGTGACAGCTGCAGAATTATTAACTTAAACAGGTAATTTAAATTTGTACGCTGAAACTTAATTGCCGCATAATGTATGCATGCTTAATATGACATTAAAAATTTTTCGTTTTGCAGCTTTGGGTATCATAATTGTATTCAAAATATCTACTAATTTGGTGAAATTTTGAGATGACTTACAGAAGGATTCTATTTCTTGTGCCTCTGTTGGTGCTACTCTCAGGAGGATTCCACTTGGCCTGTTCTGTCCAAGACTCTGGTACAAACTATGAGGAGCAAGTTATAGCTTTGTTTGAAATTAATCAAGCAGTCATAAAGGCTGCACAATTTCTCTATCAAAAACATGAAGCTACATCTTACGTAGTGAAATGGAATGCAAACACTAGGAACTTTGATCGACTCTTGTGGAATTCTGAAAGGGAGAGGTTTGCTGTAGTTAAAAATTCAAGCCCCCTACCTATTAGTGATTGGAAGAACTCACGAGTTCAAATAGTGGGTCATGGCAACTATAATACGGATCCTGTGACCTTTGGAGGAGCTAGTCCAAATGAAATTGTCGACAGAATTACAAAGCTTAGCATGGGAGATATTGGACGTATCAGTATTGTTGGCTGTACTAGACCCCCCAAAAAACGGGAAGCTGAGCTGACAAAACAACCTGGTTATATTCTCACTGACCGTTTTATGAAAGCTCTTGACTCCAAGCATCTTCACAAGACAGAGGTTAGTGTGAGATCTGCTCTTGTGAGTGTTGATGAACAGGGAAGAAAATTAACAGGAGAACTTTCACTGATAGGTACTAAAGACGAGGAAGTTGGGATTCAATGGAGTCACAAAAAGGGCTCAAACAAGTACATTGGTTCATTTGATCGTAATCAGAATGGGAACTATGTGGTTAATATTCGAACTGATAATGTACGAAATAGTCAGGAACCACGATTTCATGGAATATTGCCTTCAGAAGTAGAAGTGTATGTGAAGGATACTTCTGGTCAAACATTCAAAATGAGTGACGACAATGCATTCAACTGGGTGGATAAAATTGCTGAAGATACATACAAGAGCATTATGCCTGGATCTCGTGCTCATGAAAAACATATAATGTAAAATTTTTTGAATCGGACAGAGGAACTGTTGAGAACCAACCTATGAGAGAACTCAATGGAATAGAGGATCTTTTGTCGGAGATAAAGTACTTTGCTATGAAAGGGACGACAGACCCCAAGAAGGATAAGGAAGGAGAAAAGACAAGAAAAAGGAAACTCGAAGATCCTAAAAATATGAAAATTACTGAAGAATCAGACAACAAAATTTGCTATCGTTTTGGAGACTTTGTAGTAAGCATGGATCTACAAAGTTTCTATGTAAAGGTCGAAGGAATTATTAATGATCCACCCAAAACTGAAGAAACCATTAATAGATTTATTGCGAAGGGGCCAATTCCTGCAGAGTATAAAAGTATGCAACCAGAGACTGGCAATAACTTCTTCGGAGATATTAAAAACTGGATCAATGGTGACCACCACAACATTGGAGTTGAATTTGAAAATGCATACAATGCCCAATGTGGTATGGCTATGTTCCTCTCTGAATCAATCAGGTCCTTTCATAATCACGTCACCAGCATGATGAGTCTTGATCTTGTTAACCATGGCTACCTGACAAAGGATTACTTTTTTCGTTCCCATCCTATGGCTCGGGGAGGTACATGGCAACTACGATATGAAAATGGTGATCGAAAAGACCGAAAGAAAACTGGATTAGAACTATTGAGAGATGAGAGACTGAATGGTGGAAGTTTGAAAAAAATGATTAAAGAAGGGAAAGTAGTCAAAAGTCAAATATCTCGTATCAGCAAAACCTGGCTCTCTCACGCACATCATAAGGTTAATAATGATGGTACAGAAGGCCCAACAATAATGGGATCAAGAAATCTGCCAACTGACCAAGCAGCTGTTCCATTTAATCCTTCTGTACATAATTCAATGCTTAAACCATTAGCTGAAATTGTAACATATCCTCCCAAGCTTATACCTGGTGATACTGGATACAAGCCTGAAGCTGAAAGTAAGACCTTTCTGAGGGATTATGAAGGAAAAATAGGTTCAGGCCGTCTACTAGCATCAAGAATATCAGAACCACAGACAGAATCAGTGAACACACAACTGGAAGAATTTGTAACGACTGAGGACATTGTTTCACCGCTAGAAGCATCTTTGGCTCTAGCTAATGATCACATTTATGTAACAAGTCGCATAGCAAATGCCATTGAACAAAATGAACAGCAGATGGGGAAAAAGTATGAAGTTTTGCCAAATACAATTGATATTGAGGAGAATGATAACAGTATTAACTTTTATGTTCAAGAAGAAGGCTATCCATTGAGTGAACCAATACAAATCTCAACTTCAATTGACAAGACAAAATTGGCCACAATGGAATTGGTAGAAAACCTCAAATCAGAGAGTGAAACACTCAAAGAACCAAGTAGCAGTCCAGAAGGAAAAGTGGCACAAATCAACAGAGGACTTGCCATCTACGGTGTTGTAAGTGGACTGGCAGGATCTATTGGTGCACTGGAAAATGGTGATATTCGTCAGGGAGTAATAGGAGCAGCACAGAGTCTTCACGGACTGAGTGAGCTAACTGGTCATAACCAAAAACTGTACAGAGCTGCAGGGAAATATCTTGGAAGAGCTTTGAGGAGAGGCATTGAGAGTGCTAGTCAGTCGGCTTCAGTCATAGCTGGAGAAGAAGCTGGTAGTTTACTAAGAGCAGGTGGAACTGAGTTTCTAGCAACTGCTGGGAGAGCTGGAGGATTGCTTGAAGCAGTTCCATTTGTCGGAACAGCTTTTGGAGTCTACAACATATATGAAGACTTTCAACAACACAGTGCTATCGGCTACATTGATGGTGGATTGGATATTGCTATTACTGGATTGTCGTTTCTTGGTCCTGAAGCTGAACCAGTCGTGCTAGCTCTAACAATCATTCGAATGGGAATAGATACCTTCTACAACGACATTGGAACTGAGCTCAGAAACCTCCCTTCAGATGCATCTGTTGGTCAAAAAGTTGGAGCAGTGTTTAAGGGAATTGGGAAGTCTATCATAGATTTGCATGAAGAGTTTACACTATCAGGACAGATATTTGGTGCCATAAGCAAGTCACATGATCTTGATAGAGAATATGAAAGAAACCAGGAATTCCTAAGAAGGCTCGCCGATTATCACAATTACTTTAGTATAATGAATGAAGGGTCAGGAGCCAGCGAGATAAATTTTGCTGGAGGATCAGAATCTTGGAATGGGGGTGACATAACATTCCAGTTGGGAGAATATGGACAATCAACTTTGACTCTTGAAGCTGTGACTAAAGATGGAAATCCGATCTTTGAGACACATACCGTTGAAACTAACAATGTGGAGGATATTGTGATGGGCATTGGGGAATCACACTCGATTAGTTTCAAGAAACAAACTGTAAAATTCTTGTGGTTTATTCCTGTTCATTCAAAAAAAATAATCTCTGGAACAAATGAAGAAAGAGATACACTTCATGGCACTTACTATGGCAATTCAAAGAACAACAATTTCCTTGCTGTTCAATCTCTTCCCCCAAACAGTGGTCTAACATACAACCTCAATGACTACCATTATCGACTCTTTGGTAGAGGAGGAAATGACATATTCTATCTTGGACCTCAGCATTCTTATGTTGAAGGTAATGATGGTTCAGATACCTACTTCATAAGCAATTCAGCTGTGTATACAAGAATCAACAATTATGCTGATGATGGTGAGACTGACTACATGATAATAAATCTCAATTTTGATCAAATTACTCTTCAGAGATCTAGACTAGACTTGCTCTTCACTTTTTCAGACACTCACAAGATTTATGTTTTAGACTGGTTTATGGGTGACAGTTACCAACACATGGTTTTCAAAACAGCTGATGGTGCACTTTCAAAGGTCTCTGGCACTGCAGCTGGTCAGGTCAGACTTGTCTCTATTGCTCTAAGTGGGGAAACAGCTTCAAATTCACTAGTCATGGATGCTCGTGACCGCAAACATTTTCAAGTAATAACACTCATCGGATCTGATTTTAATGACATTATTTTTGGTAACGAAATGAACAATCAAATCGATGGTGGTCTGGGAGACGACTCGATCATGGGTGGAAACGGGAAAGACACTTATACTGTTGGCTTCAACGAAGGAGTGGACATAATAGATAACTATGCAACAGATGCCAAGATAGATATTCTCATATTTATGGCTAAATTCCACGAGATACATCCATTCTTCGAAGCTGGAACCAATCACCTACATTTGGCAAACACCGGATCCACCAAAAATGCAGGTTGTGTTGTAACAAATTGGTTTCTAGATGAGAAATATCGTCACTTGCTTCTAGTTTCGGAAGAAGGTATTGTCGTAAACATTTCATCAACTAAGACTAACCCAAACCCAGTAAAGCTTCAACCGATTCTAGCCGACATGTCTTTTATCGAACAAAATCCAGATGCTCCTTTGTATGGCCGTGTTCTTGACCTGAGCAAGGATCCTTTGCTGTCTGAAATAGTCACTATTTTTGGCTCCCAAGAAAATGATCTAATGATAGGAAATCACAAAGGGAACTACATGACTGGAGGTAAAGGCTTTGATCGGATGGAAGGAAAAGGAGGAGCCGATGTGTACGTTGTCAAACAAGGAGATGGAAAGAAATTCATTGTGAACAATCATTTGGATGGTTTACTGGATACCTTGCTACTGGATGCCAATTTTGATGATATTAGGCTGAGTCTTACTGACAATAATAATGATCTGGTTGTGGCTGCATATATATCAAATGAGGACAAGTGTGTGCATGTCACATTGGACAATTGGTTTCTCTCAGAAAAATACCAACATTTAGTTGTACGTACATCTGATGGAGTCGTCTTTGATTTGCCAACAAACTATCCTTTACAGAAGACTGCCAGAGTTTTGGACAATTCTAAAAAAAATGTGAGCAATTTCGCCAATCTTAACTTCGGGTGGTGGAATGAAGTGCAGAGAGTAATCGGATCACAAGGATTTGATGATATCACCGGAAACCCTATTAACAATTACATGGATCCTCAACTTGGAGCTTGCAATCTACTAGGTTTTGATGGTATGGACACATATGTGATCAAACCAGAGTATGCCGGTACACGAAATATAATTAACAATGATGCTGATGATGAAGCTTCAGATACTCTTCTCTTCTCAGTTCCTTTCTTCAGTATTAATGTTACTACCTTTGGTAGTGACATCGAACTTACTTCAAATGCAAAACATGGTCTTGTGGAAGCTACTCTAAAGAATTATGTCACCAATGAAAAGGCTCGTCACTTGACTATCATCTCCGATGATGGAATACAATTTGTTCTCCCTCCAAACAGAAATTTTCAACCTACCCCATTCATAGTGAACAAAGCTCGAACAAACACTGGACAACACATCAACCTAACAGCTGTACCAGGTTACGCAGACGTTCTTACTGTATACGGTTCCAGCACACATTCGAATTACATCATTGGAAATGATCTGGGCAATACTATTGTCGGAGGAAGTGAATCGGATCACCTAGAAGGTCTAGGGGGAGACGACACCATCAAAGGAGGTGCTGGAGTCAACACGCTCAAGGGTGGACCTGGTAACGATAGACTAGTGGGTGGTGCCGGCAATGATTTTATCTACGGAGACGAGGATGATGATGTCATATCACCCGGTCTAGGAGTTAATACGATCGATGGGGGACCTGGATCTGACACTGTCATATATGGTGGAGATGTGGCCAGTGGTGAAGGTATTGATCTGAACTTAGCAAGCCAGATGTGCATCCACCAGAGAGAGATTGAGGACAGACTGCTCAACATTGAGAATGCATTTGGTACCGAGTATGATGATGTCCTTCAAGGAGACGATGAAGATAATGTCCTAGTTGGTCGAGGAGGAAATGACTACCTCTCTCCTGGAGCAGGTTACGATATCTTAAATGGCGGAAGTGGGAAAGATACCTACAATTTAGCAGCTGCCAATGGAACTGTTACTATAGAGAATTATGCAACTGATGGTGTTGTGGACAAGGTGATAATGACTTACTCTAGAAAAAAAGACTTTCGCTATGAGAGATCGGGAGATGACCTTGTTGTTCATGTGATTAATGTGCAATACCCAGTGTTTTTTGATGGTGATAAACCAACAGTTATCTTTAAAGGTTGGTTTGTCTCAAATCTATACACTCACACTTTTGTTGAGGCATCTAATGGCATAGTCAATCTCAATGCACTGAAGAAGACCACAGCCAAAAACTTTTACGCCATTGATGAGCTGAAAAACAGCTGTGGACAAAGAGGTGAGCTTTAACCACAGCTATATATGGCATGACTCTAGTATTAAGCTTTGATGATAATAATACTATTTAATAAAACTTAGACACTGTCCATTATATATTTTGTATTCTATTTCAATATTACAGCTATCAACAGTGGTGATGCAATTGCTCTTCAAATCGACAACAGAAGGTTTTACGTGGGATGCCAACATGATTCCTGTCAAAATTCCAACTGCCCAAGTTACGTCTTTGAGAAAAGTGAAAAAGAAAAATGCATCAGTGATTGGTTTGAAATATATCGGATAGAAGGACCAGGAGTAATAAGAGTAGGAGATATGGTGGCTCTTCACAGCCCAGAAAATCCAGGCACATGGGTTGGTTGCTGGGATCTAAAAAACTGTGTGCCGGATAATATCTGTCCTGGCCAACCAAATCCAGAAGGTCGTGGGTTTGACCCTCCAGGAGGCAGGCAATGTTTGGGAGACAGATTTCAAATCTACTCAATGAATGATGCAAGGCCGGTCGGCGAACCAATCCGAGCTAATGACAAGATTGGTCTCTATTTTGTTTTTGATAGAAAGTGGGTTTCATTCACTGGAGAAGGTGGGAAGACACGTATCTATCCATGTCCTACTAATGCTGATGGCCGTCCTCCACCTAAGAGGGCCTATGAGACATGCTGGGGAGAATCATTTACTCTCATTGATCTCCACTGAAATAAATTACTGATTATGCCAGCTAGAGTGACTATCACCTTTAGGTATTTTTTTTCCTTGATTGTAGTTGTTGTTGTACCATGCACATGCAGTGAGATGCTTAGACTTAGTTTGTGAATAGAAATGCATTCAGTAGATGAAATTTGTGTCATTATGAACTTGCATCGATCAGCTCAGTTGCATTGTGCATTGCCAATGCTGAACCAATGTAGCTACTTAAAATAAACTCATAAAAAAGCCATATACAAGGGTGAGTCTCAATAAACTTTCTGAAAAACTAAATCTGTAAGCCTGTATGCATATATACAAAACTATAATTCACCAAAAAAGATAGTCAAAATAGCAAAAAAATGTATTAAGAAAAAAAAATTAAATTAGTGTGTGGGTAACAGAATTGACTCAGCATATTATGTCACAGCTTAGTGGCACTATGCTATAATTGTGCCCACTGCAATGAAATCTTTTGTGTGTGTTTATTGTGTGATGTAAGTGTGTTTATTTTATTTAATTTTTTAATTAATTAATGTAATCTTCATCTTCACTGTATCACTCTTGAAGAAGGGTCTCTTGTGGTGCTCTCGAGGTTGTACCGTTTGTTGATTTGTCTTGATTTTCTTGGAGACTATCGTCACAAGTTTCAGCTGTGAAATGCACACGGTGATTATTGTTGTTGATATCATGGCTCTGTACTGGTTCCTCAGTGGTAGAGTAGATGTACTCATCATCGCAATAATTATCATAAGTTGGTACTTCACTTGTCAAGCTAGCAGCCTGGGTTGCCGCTGTTGTGTCACTGTTTTTTTTCCGGCTCAGAAAAGTGCTTGGTTCCATTCCATCATTGTCATATTCAGAGGTGTTGTAATTGTCATATGTAGCGAAAGATTGTGTTGGACTATTCCATGCTTGACTGTCACTATGGTTCTCAACTGGGACTACTGAGTACCTCCGGTCACTACTTCTTCTGGCTACATTACCATCGACAAGTTGATGAGTTTCGTTTAAAGATTGAGTTATAGGAAGTGAAGGCACTGTATTTGGGTTCCAAATTGATAGTCTACCAATGTTAGCTCGAAGGGAAGATTGATTTGTTGTGTAAGCAGTGTTGTCTTGAGTATCAATATTTATCGAATGGTCTGTATGAAATACACCATGCAATTTATCATAATAGACAATCACATAATATTATACACAATAAAGTTACTATGCATATTTAAGGGTGATTTTTGATTAAGTATCTACACATTTTCAATAGCCAAAGTCTCTCTATGGTGCCTCATTTCCAGGCTCTCCCCGGCCATGCATTGACCTTACACTAGTACTTAAGCAGTAAGGAGGCCAATTAAAGAGTGGTGTAACAAGGGTCTGCAAATAGGCTATGGGGCCTCTAATGAATGGTTGTCCCCTGAGATCAAAGACTCAACTCCTAGGCAGATTGAACTCAAAGGAGAAAATGGGAAAGAATAAAGTATCCATTTTACTGGATGGACTTAACGAGATTGACTCAATAATTTATGCTAAACAATTAAGCCACCAGATAACCCCCCTGCTCAATTACTATCAATATGTATAGGCTTTGATATTCAAAAGATCTTTGTGGTATACAACTTACCATCATATTTGTTGACATTCATTCGGTTTTGCTTCAGACGGAAGCTGATGTAAACTATCACTGCAACAACCAAGCAAATCAGTACAATTCCTCCAACAAGTCCGCCAGAAATCCAAGAATTGGATATTGTTACTGGGTCCTTTGTAGAAGCTGTTAGGCCAGTATTTGAGGTATTATTTCCTGCAACTATATATATCAGAATTCCGACATTATATTTGCATTTACTTTTTATATAATGTATCAATAATAATTACTATCATAATTATACCTTCAATTGTGTAGTGGCAAAGGCTTCCTGTGAAGCCTGAGTCACAAATGCAGGTGAATAAATTCACACCATCTTCACATTGACCATTTCCACTACAATCTACCCCAGCACAGTCGTCAATGTTAGTTTCACAAAGTTGACCAGTAAAGCCAGAGTCACAAACACAAGTGAAAGAGTCAATCCCATCTTCACATTGTCCATTTCCATTACAATCTATCTCAGCACAGTCATCAATGTTAGTTTCACAAAGTTGACCAGTAAATCCAGAATTACACGCACAAGCTATGACATTAATGTTATCTTCACACTCAGCCTGGCCACTTTCACTACTGCAGTCTATCAATGTGCAATTAATGTCTTTGGTGTTGATCTCACAAAGTTGACCAGTAAAGTCAGTATTGCACACACAAGTAAAAGAATCTATGTCATCTTCACACTGACCATTTCCACTGCAGTCTACCCCAGCACAGTCATCAATGTTGGTCTCACAAAGTTGACCAGTAAAACCAGAATCACACACACAAGTGAAAGAGTTGACTCCATCTTCACACTGACCATTTTCTGAACAAGTTATTCCAGCACAGTGGTCATTAGTATCCTGACAAAGTTCACTAGTAAACTCTTCACGGCAGGTACAATTAGTATCCCCAGCCTCACAAAAAATCAAACATTCTGGTCCGTAATAGTTTGTTGCACATATCAAACCAAAACTAACCTCAATTGTAGCAATATCATATGCACCTGGTAGGGTGTATATTTCGTCTCTGATTGCATCAAAAAAATCATCTGGTATATCAATTAGAAAATAGTCAATTGTATCATCGTTCAAGTTACTAGTAGATATTGGCTCGTCATTAAGTCCATCATAATCCATAATTTGTATGTACAACTGAGTAGCCTAGGTGATTAGGTTTGAAGCCAAAAAAAAACAAAAAACAAAAAATGTATCACAAAATTATATTATATCAACTAGTATGATACCGTATAGCGGGTAAATTTGGCGAATTGGCGAATTATTCTGCAAATGGCCGAATTAAAAATTGCCTAACAGTTTTATATGCATGCATGCACATATAATTAAACAATGTATCATACAAAATTAAATTGCAAATCATGCTAAAATGTGAATTTTAAGCCTGCAAAATTTAACCGCTATATGGTACTATGAAACTGTTACAATCCAACTCACATTCCATCCCTTTGAAGCAAGCCTTAGTGATACTGGATTGGGTAGTCCTAGGATTACCTCTTGAGAAAAATCAACATTTTGGGAATTACCATTCTGAAATGCACTCTTGCTTAGCTGACCTCCATTACATTCAAATTGTTCATTTTCATACTCTTGCAAGCAGAAATCATACGTACGGTAGTACGTATAGTAGGAATGGGCCACATGTCTCATAGACCCAATACAAAATGTTTATCACCATAAAAATCTAGCAAAACAAAGTTAAGCCCTCAAACTTGCTCAAAGTCTCTCCCCAACAGATTACCAACTGCATGCAAGGCCTGAAACACACAGAAACTTTACTGGACACTCGTAGAGAGCGCTAGTGGGAAGCCACAACAGTGCCACTTGTTCTCCTAACGTACTTACGTACGTACGTACGTACTGACTGACTTACTTGAACACGGTTTCCAGAGAACCAGAAAGTGTGGAGCTAACTTTGACAGCACAAGGTTAGCCCTTTTCAAGGGAACTACATTCCTTGATACTCGTTTTCATCACAAATATGCCTAAACAAAAACTAGAAAGCTTTGAAACTTAGCATATAAATTCACGTACTTCAACGTAGCAATCTTCTTGTAGGTATAGAGTTCAAAGGTCACTCATTATCTAGTCACGTGGCATTTAACGCGCATGCGCATTAGTTACTCTAGCATTACAATGCATATAGCTGCTACTCAAGCTTTTTGTAGGGACTAACCAGTCCTAACAGTCTTCACACTGCAGTGTTGAAAAAAGTGAATGAACAAGTAGCAAAAATTTCAAAAAAATAAACAGTGTAGGAATGGGCAGTGCTCTAAAAAGTATTGGAACAAGGCATGTCTTAATTTCGGGCACATGACTACTTCATTTTTTTGTGTTCAAGTCTTGGCCAGTATAATCTAATCCTGCCTGCTATACTTCATTCCACTATTTAGCCAAGTGATAAGACTGGCAGAAATTTGAACCATTAGTATGTGATACTGTTGCTGATAAATTCATCTACAGATAAATTATTGTGGAACCATTTACAATAATAATTGAGGGATCGAAAATGAAAATGAAGTAGTCATGTGCCCGAAATTGAGACATGCCTTGTTCCAATACTTTTTAGAGCACTGCCCATTCCTACACTGTTTATTTTTTTGAAATTTTTGCTACTTGTAAAAATAGGTGTCACACTTCTGGTTTCCAGAACAAGTAAACATATTGTGTTCATCACAGCATCCCTCACTTATACCATTGTGACAACTGGCACATGCATTACTAGGATTGCTATACGAGTGCATCCTGACTTCAAGTGCATAATCACCCTTTACATAGTAGGCCTATAATTACAAAGAAATAATTTATACATTGTGGTAGCTGTAGGTTTGTGTTAACTGGTGCTACTTTATTATCTGTATGGTGATGCATTTTAGTTTGCTAAAAATTAATAGACTTTAACACACCGTACATAACAAGATCCAAATCATCACACCGAGTTTCACTTGATGTATTTTGTAGTATGACAGTCGCAATCTAGAGTGGTTGTTTCTTTGAGCCATAATTTTTCTCCTCCTTCTGTTCTACTCAGCAGCTCAGTGCAGTGCAGTTTCTGGCAATACATGCATGTATATGCATTATGGTTTTTGCAACCTTGCCTTTTATATGCCTCGATCTTGCCTGCTGTTAGATTAAGTTTCATGCCTGAGCAGCAACTTTGAAGCATGCAGACAGTGTCTCAGTGATGATAATGTTTAATGTCTGAACCTTGAATAAATGAATTTTTTTTTGTTTAAATGATTAAGGTTTTTAGAGTATCCCCAAAAGGTTCCAGTTATATTCATGCTTTAAAAATTGATTTCTCATGCTTGCAGAAACAGTCAGACTATCACATGATAATGTTACATACCATGCATTTTAGTAATGTTCAATTATTTGCCAATGATAAACTTGGTGGCCATATTCCACTTCATTCATGCCCATGCTCAAAATGTGACCATTAAAATTTTTACTTAAGCTAATGTATACCTTAATGGACATGTGCATCAGTTCACTATAGGTGCAGTCCCAAGGGACTATATCTTTGGCAAGTGCACTTTATACCGATTTGTTTTTGTTATCTCTGCACATACATGCAATCAATTAATAGCATTCACACTATGTCTAGTCATTGAGTGCTACTTTAAAATGTGTCAATTTACAACCATCAGTTAGTCTATAGGTGTGTCACAGTTTAGAGATTCTTGATTCATATGTTATAATAGTCTTCATTTTTGCTATCAGCATCAAATTAAAAGTTTAATAGGGTTAGACATCTCTTGACATTTCAATGCTGAAAGTCTCTTGGTACCTCTGAATTTTTCTAAATCTGTTAAGGGAGTTATGCAGTATTGTTGCTTTTGAATCAAGAGTGCTCACTACAGTATTCTGTATCCACTATATATAGCTTAAGTCTTTAGCTTAATTTACTTTTACACTTAGAAGCACATGGTGACAATGAGCTTCCATTCACTTCATCTCAGGGTCTGCACATTAATTTTCTGTAGAGAAATTTTCTTTTCAAATTTGGCCAAGAATAGCAGCAGATAATCATTTGAAATCCAATACTAAATCATCAGCAAACTACACTCAATGGAAAACAGCTTATGCCATTGGTTTGTATGAATTTTGTAAATACTCATATTGAAGCTGAGTTATGGCCTAAGTATACTAAAGGATCACATGCACCTCTACTTTTCTCCCATATTATACCAACAATAGAAAATTTAACGTTGAGCTTCTTTATTTTCAATTTGCCGGTACAAAGATGAGGACATCATATTTTAAGCAAAGTTTTGTGTGTCTGTCCGTGTGTGTGTGTGTGTGTGTCACGGGAGTTCACCGGAAGTGATGCGACCTCGAGCTAAAATGTTCCTTTTTCTGTGGGCTGTGGAAAATGCAGGCCACGAAAAGAGTGCTTAGATAGGTAGCTTAGATAGTGCTGCCCTAGGATAGAATCACAGGCGCTAAAAGTATGGCTGACTATTTTTGAGATCGCTAACAAGGCTTACCAGTACCACCCGTATCCGACAAAGAAGCGTGATAGAGCAGCCAATCTTTCACAAAAGAAACGTAGTAAGGAGAGAACTTTTGCTTCTAGAAGCCTGCTTCTCTGTCGCTGTACATGAAACACAGCTAGCCAGATAACGAGTTTCTTTGCCAGCTGATTGCAAAATGGCGGAAGTCGGAAAAGGGTAGTCTGTGACGTCACGTAACTGGGTAAATTGTTGAGCTGGCCAAATTGCAAAGAGGAGTAGTAGCAATGCATGCATGGACCTTTCACTGCCCAGTTATTATTATGCAGATGCCTATACTTGCATGCATCTACAGGAAACATCAGTATACTTCATACACATGCAAGGAGCGTGGCGAGCGAAGCGAGCCACACTCCTTGTAATTATATATAGGTATAATAGTTTATAGATATTGATTACGAGATTCATGGGTTACAAAATTAAATTATATTATAATATGGTTAAGTGGCAGGCATGTATAGACAGTAATTGCATGATCTTCTAATACAATAAGTGTGTACATGTGTATATTGTATAAATAAATCTATAATTAATATTATTATGTTTAAGTGCATGCATAATATAATTGTGGTTTCTAGTTAATGTAATTTTCATCATCACTGTTACACTTGTGAGAGACAGTCTCTTGAGTTGCTCCAGCTTTCCTACCATGAACTCTTATTGAAAGTTTTTTTTGATTTTCTGCAAGACTTTTATCACAAACTTCCACTACAATCATACGATCAGTGTTGTTGGTGTGTCCCTGTACTAATTCTGGTATTATCGGGTAGATGTACTCATCATCATCGCTGTTATAAGCTGGTGCTACTTCTCGTGTCAAGCTCGCCTTTGTATGATTTGTTGCTGTTTGATCGCTGCATTTTTGCCAGCTCAAGGATTTGGTGTTTGGTTCCATTTCATAGTCAGAGGCATTGTGATTGTCATTTGTAGTAAAAGACTGGGTTAGACTTCTTTCAGTATTCCATGCTTGACTGTCACCATGGCTCCCTACTGACGTCCAGTCACTACTTCTTCTGACTCCATTGTCATAATCTTCATCGACAAGCTCGTAGGTTCCATTTGAAGGCTGAGTCATTGAGGGCAATGTTTTTTTGTTTTTGAGTCGAAGGGAAGATTGATTTGTTTTGTAAGCACTATTGTCTTGAGTATCAATTTGAGGTTCTGCTGCTCCTGCATGAACAACATATATGGATCTTTCAATATTAAATTTTTATATAATTATTCTTGGCATAACATACATCTTTTGCAATATTGGCAGGCTTTACTGACTCATAGACAATTGATCTTGGCACATGTCTTTGTTTAAATATGCAAGGTGTAAGCGGTCATAAACATGCACATAAAGACATTATTTGTATTTGGTAAAAGTTTTTGTAAATTGCAAAAGATGCATGTGTAGAATTTTGACAATTACTTGTGTGTGCATGCATAATGCATGCTGGCTGGTATATCATTTTTTAAAATTTAATTCCAATGGGACCGGTATTAAAAAAGATTTACCATGTCTGTGAACGTTCAATTGACATTTCTTTAGTCGAGAGCTAATGAAGACTATCGCTGCGATGACTAAACAAATTAGTACAATTATTCCTCCACCAAGTCCACCAGAAATCCAAGAATTGGATATTGTTTGGTTTTCATTGTTCTTCTGTGGAGCTGTACTCATGTAAAATAATTTTCACATGCAATATTAGACATAATAATATTATAATATTATACTATGCACAAGTATGTAGTATGCATGTATACCTTTTACTGTATAGTGGCAAAGGTCTCCTGTGAAGCCTGAGTCACAAATGCAAGTGAATGATTCCACGCCATCTTCACACTGACCATTTCCACTACAATCTACTCCAATACATTCATCAATGTTGATTTCACAAAGTTGACCAGTAAAACCAGAGTTACACACACAAGTGAAAGAGTTGACTCCATCTTCACACTGACCATTTCCACTACAGTCTACCCCCACACAGTTCTCAATGTTGGTCTCACAGAGTTGACCTGTAAAACCATCTGCACATACAAGACCAAAACTAACTTCAATTGAAGCAATCTCAAATATGCCTGTTTCGTAAAGCGTTTCAGATTCAGTGGCAGATTCAAAGAAGTCAATTGATAAATCCATTAGAAAAATATCAATTGTATCATCATTTAAGCTACTGGTAGATATTGGCTCTTCATTAAGTCCATCATAATCCATTACTTGTAAGTAAACCTGTGTTGCCTAGGTGTATGCATATGTGTAAGTTTGGAATAGAAAGAAATAATATTAAACTGCATGGATTTATTTTATGCCAACACTAATAATTGCTGTTAGTACTTATACAACCCAACTCACCTTCCATCCCTTTGATGTAAGCCTTAATGATACTGGATTGGGTAGTCCGAGGATTTCCTCTTGAGAAAAATCAGCTTTTTTGGAATTACCATTCTGAAATGCACTCTTGCTTAGTTGACCTCCATTACATTCAAATTGTTCATTTTTGTATTCTTGCAAGCAGAAATAGAAATAGGTGTC
The DNA here is from genome assembly GCA_964030475.1 of Tethya wilhelma. Lineage (NCBI taxonomy): Eukaryota > Metazoa > Porifera > Demospongiae > Tethyida > Tethyidae > Tethya > Tethya wilhelma. The sequence continues at coordinate 24,739,150 of CAXIPT010000001.1, forward strand.
ACATTTCTGGTTTCCATTACAAGAAAACACACGGTGTTCATCGCAGCATCCCTCACTTATACCATTGTGACAACTGGCACATGCATTACTAGGATTGCTATACGAGTGCATCCTGACTTCAAGCGCATAATCACCTGTTACGTAGTAGGCCTAAAAAATGAAATAATTATAATTATGTAAGTTTGTGCTGTACTATTAAAATTAATAATAGTAAAATTTTCTACTATTAAATAATAATCAGTATATACGTATTTTAGTGAACAATCTTAGCTTATATTGCATAGAATTTTGTTCATGTGTATAACATGTATGTACTTAGTAATAATTACTAATTTAAAAGTCTTTGAAACTACTACTTAAACTCACCATAGGTAACAAGATCAAAATGATCACACTGTGTCTCACTTGATGAATTTTGTAGTGCGATGGACAAAATGTAGAGTGGTTGTTTCTTTGAACCATAATCCTTCCTTGTATTCTATTCAGAGCAGTTTCCCAACCTCAGGTGGCAATAATTGACTGATCATGCATACGTTGTATGGATGCTGACATAAAAAGCATGCAAGAGTGTGTAAATTTGAAATTTTCCTGAGTATTTATCCCCAAGTGGTTCCAGTTACTCAACAATTATTCCTTAATTTGGTTCCATACATGCATGTATGCATTATTCATACTCATGCTTGACATGTGACCATGTCTTAAGTGTATACTAATAGACTTGTGCATTAATGTATGTGGTCACGATAATATATGCATTGGATTCATTATATGGGTGGGTTCAACAATATACTTGTCACACTAACATATAAGTTGTTAAAACATGCACAATTACACATTCAGTTGAATTCAAGTTAAATATTTATGAAACAAGCTAGAGGATCGAATAATAGATACAAAATCGGAGTCAAATCTTAGCAAAAAAGCACAGTGACAATAGTTATAGGGTCACAACATTGACATAAATATTATTTTGTTCTGAAATGCTACTAAAACTTTAGTGTTTCAAGTATTATAGTATTAACTATATTATATTAAGCACAAAAAATTATAAAGTCTTATAGTTTTGGGCATTAAAATTAGGACTGGTATGTAGCTGATTTTTTGTTTATGGTGAAGAGATTTCAACCAATTTAAGCTCTCTTTCATTTTTAATGGTTTCAATCTCATCTTGACCTGCATCAATTGAATATTATACTCAAATAAACCAACTTATTAATTAATAGTAATTATTGATGTCTTATCTGAACTGTATATACTAAGCTAAAATATACCTACCGGCATGAGTATTATTGTAATACTGCTCGGTATCTTCGCACTTCGTCCTTTTTTTGATAAACTTCGGCATCAACTTGAAGGTGGAAACAGCAATAATTACTGTAACAATTACTATTAAAAGCAAAAGAATGACTCCTCCAATTGTCCCTCCTACTATGGCTGCAGAAATTGTTTTAGAATTAAGAGGGCTAGCCACAGTAACTGTAGCAGTGACATTAACTTCACCCTCAATATTGTTGGTAACTGTTGTTGTTATGTGTCCAGAACCTGAAATTGAATATAATATAATGATTTGAGACATGGACATTGTATAATATCTATGCCAAATTATACAGTTATCCTATTGTTGGTGCCATTATTAACACATTACCTTCAAGTATACTGTGATCACAGTATATACCAGTGTATTCAGGATTACACGCACAAGTGAATGAGTTAACTCCATCTTCACATTGGCCATTTCCACTGCAATCTACCCCAGCACAGTTGTCAATTATAATAGTTTCACAAAGTTGCCCAGTAAATCCAGAGTTACACACACAAGTGAAAGAGTTAACTCTATCTTCGCACTGGCCATTTCCACTACAGTCTACCCCAGTACAGTCTTCAAATTGAATGCTGATCTCACAAAGTTGACCAGTAAAACCAGGGTCACATACACAAGTGAAAGAGTTCACTCCATCTTCACACTGGCCATTTCCACTACAATCTACACCAACACAGTCTTCAAGTTGAATGCTGATTTCACAAAGCTGACCAGTAAAACCAGGGTCACAAACACAAGTGAAAGAATTGAGTCCATCTTCACACTGACCATTTCCACTGCAGTTTATCCAAGCACAAAATTCAATACCAGCAGTGATTTCACAGTGGTCACCAGTAAACCCCTCTGTACAGTTGCACCAATATGAATCAATTCCTTCTTCACACACTCCATTTCCTGAACAAGATACACCCTCACAAAGATTTCTCATACTGCAAGATTCATCAAACAAATTTGACACACAGATTACACGAAAGCTTAGCTGCATTGTGGCAATTCTGTATAATCCGTGAAAGGTAATTATGTCTGTTTCAACTCCAAATTGTACATCTGTCGGTTGAATATCAATTAGGAACCAATCTTCAAGGTCGTCATAAGGTGTCTCAGAAAAGTCACGATCATATGAATCAACATACACCTGAATACCCTGTAACAATTTTAACACAGTAAGAGATTGGTATATACATGATGGAGTTGGGATAACATTAGCAAATTTTACTGTTAAGACTGCATTAAATTTATACCTCCCATGATGTGTTCACTGTAAAAATCAAAGGGTTAGGAAGTCCAAGAACTTCATCTTGTGAGAAATCGATTGGTTCACCATCTACTTCTGCATGAGTGCTTACTTTATTTTCACTATTGTCACAATATAAATTTGATACAGGGGTTTCAAGTTGTCTCAAACAGTACATGAAGTATGTGTCACACAACTGGTGTCCTATACACTCAGTTGAATTGTGATCATCGCAACATCCTTCATTGGTACCACAAGTAGCACATCTTCCAGTTGGGTTATTGTAAGAGTGTGTTTCCACTTCAAGTATGTACTCACCATTCACAAAGAACTGCACAGTAAACGTAGGACATAAATAATTGTGAATTAAGACCATGCATACAGTATATATCCTAGCTGACACCTCAGACGAACTAATCATGATTGTGATGATTGATCTTATTCACATACATTGATGATCATGCATGAATGCTATAGCTTCCATTATGCATGCATTCGTGATCATGCACTGATAATTATCTGCTTGATTTAATTGATTCACCTTCCTACTCATAGTCAAGAAGATTGTTAGCTTTAGCATCAGTGGACCAACAGAGTGCCTGGACATTTTCAACCTACTACTTCTCATAAGACTTGTTTTTTCACTATAATAATTATATACTTACTCGACTTGTATCTAGTTCAACTTGCCAGTGAATAATATAAGTACTGTTTTTGCTGTTAATATGAGCATACTACTATAAAACTAATAATTTTAGCCTATTTATTACAATTCCTGCATGCATTGTATATACATGTACTGAATTTTGATTTGATGTGCTAGCTTCTATATGATTTGGCGTCACGGTTTTACGCTAAGTGGATTCCTGGGACCATTGCTGTCTTACATGTACCTCTAAGCATAGTAATGGTGGGCAAAATGCACTACACATAGCCACCTGGAATCAACAATGATTGAATTAAGCACTATTTTTCTATTAGCGTGCACATGTATGCTCCATATTATACATGCATGCACTCAGTGTTGTAGAGGGAAATTGGTTTACTTTGTACAAAAATGCATGCATGACTGGTTGTGTAATATGGATCTGCGTACCTCAAGCTAGCTCTGGGTTTTACTTGAAATTCCCAATTAACCTGTAAAAGGATTACTTATAGTCTAAAAGCATTTCACTCCCATGTGAATAATTTAAATTTGTAAACTGTGAATTAAGTTGATTGGTCCATGCAGCATGCATGCATGCTGTACTCTCATGCATGTTTATCTTAGTTGCACATGTGATATTATAGCAATAATATTATGTATCACTGCATGTGATTTGAATATTATACTCAATGGGCAAGTCATGAATGTAGCATTAACTTTTGCATGTGAAATTGTCACAGTGGAATTATGCATAATAAAATCACAGTATGTGAAATCAATATGATATAATGCCATTCATGCAGATAATAATTTTGGTAATAATTATATAAGCATTTAAAGCTGTTCCATTAATTTTCAATGGCCATGGTTACTGCACTAGTTCTCATAATAATCCGATTCATATTCTAGATGATGATTTGAATATTGTGTGCATGTGATAATCATAATTAGACACATGTCATTAATACCATAATATTATAATGCTACAAAACAGCTAGTATAAAAGCTATACATACATGCACGTATTCCTATATTATCATATACACGGTAGGAATGGGCCGTCTGTCCCAACTTGTAGTACTATTAAGCATGCTACAGAAGTATGGCACACTTTATCGTGTCAGGAAGAACATATGCTGGTCATGTATTTGCATCATGCAGGTCATGCCATTACATGCATGTAGACCTTGAGATCTGGGTTGGAAGTCGACTAGTGTCTATGAGTAGTAGTAGTGTATATACTGCTATTCTCTCTTACAATGCCAGTGAGTTCTAGTATAATGCTCAGTGGTAAGAGCATTTGACTAGAATTTAAAAGACCTAGGTTCAAATCCCTGCTAGATCTCAACTTTTCATGTATATACTGTAATTAAAAGTCCTACTTCTCAACCTCATGTCAATTAACGCCTCATTTCATACACCTTATTTGACAATGTGTTGTAAAGCAATAATAATAATAATAATAATAATAATAATACATAAGCTAACTAAGACTTGCATGCTATTGAGGTATATTCCCCATGCATACCAATCTCCATATAATAAGCCCACAGTTATAAAAGTATACTTACCGTAAATTTGCTCAGGTTCTGACCATTTGATCCTAAGTTTGTTAAGAATGAAGATGAGGAAAATAATTGTGAGAAGAATCAAAAGCAGCAGTAAGCCTCCTCCCATGGTTCCCCCTATAACTGCTGATGTCACATGCACTCTTTTTGAATCAAGAGCTATTGTAGTAGTGGTTGTTGTATTCAGTCCAGCTCCTAAAGCAAAAATTCAAAATATTAGAACATTTAACATCTGTTTCTGTGTGTGTAAAATTTTATAAGCATAACCCATGCATGTATTGGAATTGACATTGCATGCTATGCACACAAGTGCATGCAAATGACCTAAAGGTTGTGGGTCTCAATTAATAGCTTTGATTGTATGCAGCATTGTCTATCAAGAATTGATGATTCAGAATCACTGTCTTATACTAACCATGAAGTTATTAAAAAAGACTTACTGTGATCACAGAGAAGACCAGTGTATCCAGAATCACAGATACAAGTGAAAGAGTTGACTCTATCTTCACACTGACCATTTCCATTACAGTCTATCCCAGCACAATCGTCAATGTTGGTCTCACAAAGTTGACCAGTAAACCCAGAGTTACACACACAATTGTAAGAGTTAACTCCATCTTCACACTGACTAGTATGTAGTCTGCTACAAACTACCCCGGCACAATCATCGATATTGGTTTCGCAAAGTTGGCCAGTGAATCCAGAGTTACACACACAAGTGAAAGAGTTGACTCCATCTTTACACTGTCCATTTCTGTTACAATCTACGTCAGCACATTCATCAATGTTAATCTGACAAAGTTGACCAGTAAAACCAGAGTTACACGTACAATTGAAAGAGTTAATTCCATCTTCACACTGACCATTTCCACTACAATCTACCTCAGCACATTCATCAATGTTGATTTCACAGTGGTCACCAGTAAACCCCTCTCTATTACAGTTACACCAATACGAATCAATTCCTTCTTCACACACGCCATTTTCAGAACAAGATACACCCTCACAAGGGTTTCTTGCGTTACAGAACTCATCATAATAATTGGTCTCACATATAACACGAAAGCTTAATTGGATTGTGGCAAACCCAACTATACCTTCAATTGTAAATATGTCTGTTTCAACTCCAATTTCTACATCTGATGGATCAATATCAATTATAAATGCGTCTATTTCATCGTCATATTCTCTTGTACTGTCACGATCAATTGAATGAACTAACATCTGGATACCCTGTATGCATATAAGTACAAAATATCACCACATAAAAATCTGCCGTAACAGNGTAACTATATAATAATTATTATATTAAATTGAATACAATTATATATTAATTCAATAGACAGTTAAGTTTTTTTTTTATATAACCCATAATTATACTAGTTACATGTTATAGGCAAAATAAGTGAGCTTTGGATACATATTATACTCTGTAACCATTGTCAAATTGTGTATACGTATACTTTTGGTGGCATTATTATGGTGATTTAAACAATTATAAGTTTTAATACTTAACAGTTATACTCTGTCCTAATTCTTTTCAAGAATCTAACAATAAGCAGACTCACTGACAGAAGATGGTCTAGAATTTATCATCATTACATATGTTGGTGCTTCAGTATACTAGGAGGAAATGTACCTTTAGTACTGCTTTTTTGGTGGCAAAAATCTCTATATGTATCTGAAGCTGTCTATGAAGAAATGCCTAATAACTCAAAACGGTGTACATATAATAATCTTATCTCATTGATTTTAATCCAATTGCCTATTTTGTGTAATTGTTATTGTGAAGCTTTTAAATCTATGTGGAGGAGTTGTGTCTCAGACTGCATAGACTGAGCAATCATACACAGAGAGCTTGCTGAGCATGAGTACACACACACTCACTAGATAAAGTAAACTTTGAACCTTCGATACATTACCACGCCCACAATTTCTGTTTGGAGTAAAGGAAGTATGTTCTGTGCAGCCAATCAATGAGACTGCTACTGCTATATAGTCTGCGACTGCTACTCACTGAGTCAGTTGCAGCATCTAAATAAGTACAGCAAACAAAGGACAGGCTGTGCGAAATGCAAACTATCAGACTCCTCAGAGGTGGCTATCTACTTGTTTGGTTAATGGTCTACTTGACGAATAGAAATGTAGTAAGTGTATCCATGCAAGAGTATTATCTTGACCAAACAAATGAGGAATAAATAATTGATTCTGGTATATTAAAATTAATGATCAATGCACAGCTCTGTTATCAGCCTGAGAATTACGTATACCATGCAGGTCCTTTATAATGTTGTGTGCACACACCATGCACACGTAATGTGACCATGCAGGTAATTGTAAATGGTGACTACATATTAGAAGTAACGATGTACTCTTACAGCAACCACTTCAATAGATGTGCTCAATGCTATTTTACTGAGCCCGGTGAAGAAAAAATCCCAATCGCAAACGCAAGTGGGTGTTGCGATGACTTTTCCGTAGCTTTAAACGAGTCTTGCTCGGGAGAGGAGAGATGTGATCCCTACTTCTATTTCTGTTTAAGAGAACTGGGGGTGACTACATTAGGATGCAGTGGTGGTAGACGAAGCACTATAATATTAATGGATAGAACGACACTTCAATTCTCACAAGCAAATGCAAGTGAAGATGGTGTTCTTCGACTACCAAACCCTATACCTTTGAATGGCACTTCGTACAGCTGGGATACTGTAAGGGAACTTGGCAAATAGCTATACATGTATGGTTAATATAAAAGAATCCACAGACTGATCAATGACATTGGCTATGGACGCAATTATAATATTAATTTTGGCATTGCTTACAAAAGCTAGCCTCATACCCTGGAAAGGTCAAAAGGAGAGCCTGGGTATGAGGCTACTATAAGCCATGTACTATACAGAGCAAACTGCATGAATGTTGTGCCATCTGTGTGTGTGTGATGTGTATGTGTGTGTATGTGTGTGTGTGTGTGTGTGTGTGTGTGTGTGTGTGTGTGTGTGTGTGTGTGTGTGTGTGTGTGTGTNTGTGTGTGTGTGTGTGTGTGTGTGTGTGTGTTGCCCACATGCATGCATGCAGATTATCCTGCATGTGGTTTGACATGTATTCAGGCGCTCTCCTCTGACCATCAAATTATATATATTCTCATGACACACACACACACACACACACACACACACACACACACAACTTTACAGGGAGTTCAATTGTACTTGAGAAATTAACGATCACGATGAGCCCATGCACCAAATGAAGACGACTTAATAGATCTACTGCTATTCAATATCTCAGCTACACAACTGCCAATTGGATATGAAACAGTTACAGACACTTATTTTGGCTTGTATGCATATAGTATATCAAAGCAAATCAACAAATTATACGGTACAACCTCAGGAGTACCTCAAGAGTCTGACAAGAGACCTGGTCTCTTGAGGTACTCTTGAGTGTGTGTGCATGTAGCGGGCTGCATGTAATACTCTTTCTTCCATGTCAAGTCCTGACATATTAAATTGTTACCTTGAACCCATATACTAACTTCAAATTTATTTATTATTAAAAATATTATATGTCCTGTTTTCCTAACAATACATAATTTGTCTAAAACGACTGAAAATTAGATGAAAAGAGTTAGTTAAATCAACTATACTGCTACAGTAACATTCTATGACAGTTAAACTAACTTTATACATCTCACAAAATAGTCCTAAATACAATTACGGGAAAAAAATAATAATTATAATATATTATTGTAGTCCTTTATAACCAGTTAGCTTCACTGTAGATCAATAAGAGTAAATGATTCTCCGTAGCATATTTCACATTTACTTTTAGGTGGAGGACGACCATCGGTATTACTAGGACATGGCCAGGCATGTGTCTTCCCACCTTCTCCCATAAATGAAAGCCACTTCTTACTATGAACATAATAGAGACCGATCTTGTCATTAGCTCGGATTGGTTCACCTTTTGACCAAAGGTTGTCATTAGCTCGGATTGGTTCACCTTTTGACCAAAGGGTTGCATTGTTCACAGTATAGATCTGGTACATTTCTCTTAAACATGTTTTACTAAGTTTCAATCCACTTTCTAGATTTGGTTGTCTAGGACACGAAGCTCTTCCACAATTCGCATGAGCCGAGCAGCCATGTGAAGAGCCATGTGAAGAGCCATGAAGAACAACCTCATCTCCTACTCTAACTACCCCTAATCCTTGTATTCGATACACTTGATACCAATCACTGGCACATTTTTCTTTCTCACTTTTCTCAAAGGTGTAGCCTGGACAGTCAGAAATTTTCCAGGAGCCATTTAGACATCCCATATAGAACCTTCGACTCTCCGTTTGAAGTGCAATAGAATCTCCACTGTAAATTTCTGCAAAATCAAAGCAGAACACCATTAAGTCATGTAAACAGTCAGCATGCATGAAGTCAAAATATTGATCAAAACTAGAATGCTGCTATTAGAAATTAATTAAGTAAACATTATACTTCTAAAGCCTTAATGAGCATGCACTATATTAAGCTGTATCAGTGTTTCCCGCAAAGAGGGGTAGGGTGGCACTCCCCCCTCCTTTCAACTACCTCCTCCCCATACAAACACATATAAAACTACTGATTTTCGGGCAATTTTAGGCAACTCCACGCATCTCCCCCACTCTTTACTTTTGTCCTGGGGGAAACACTGTGTATGCATACATTTTATCTCATTCGTGGTTTAGTTCACCTCTTTGTCCACAGCTGTTTTTCAGCTCATCAATGGTGTAAAAGTTTTCAGCTGTGGTTTTCTTGAGTCGACAGAGGTCGATTATGCCATTAGATGCTTCTATGTAAGCGTGAGTATAGAGATTTGAGTTGTGTTTGATAAACCAGCTTTTAAAGATAACTGTTGGTTTGTCACCATCTAAAAACACTGGGTATTTTACATTAATCACATGAACAACAAGATCATCTCCCGATCTCTCGTAGCGAAAGTCTTCTTTCCTAGAGTAAGTCATGATCACCTCATCTACAGCACCATCTGTTGCATAATTCTCTATAGTAACGGTTCCATTGGCAGCTGCTAAGTCATACGTATCCTTTCCACTTCCACCATTCAAGACATCGTATCCAGCTCCGGGTGAGAGGTAGTCATTTCCTCCTCGACCAACTAGTACATTGTCTTCATCGTCTCCTTGAAGGACATCATCATACTCGGTGCCAAATGCATTCTCAATGTTGAGCAGTCTGTCCTCAATCTCTCTCTGGTGGATGCACGTCTGACTCGCTAAGTTAAGATCAATACCTTCACCACTGGCCACATCTCCACCATATATGACACTATCAGATCCAGGTCCCCCATCGATCGTATTAACTCCTAGACCTGGTGATATGACATCATCATCCTCCCCTCCGTAGATAAAATCATCTCCGGCACCACCCACTAGCCTATCGTTACCAGGTCCACCCATGAGTGTGTTGACACCAGCACCTCCTTTGATGGTGTCATCTCCTCCTAGACCTTCTAGGTGATCTGATTCACTTCCTCCGACAATAGTATTGCCCAGATCATTTCCAATGATGTAATTCGAATGTGTACTAGCACCGTACACAGTAAGAACGTCAGTGTAACTGGGTACAGCTGTTAGGTTGATGTGTTGTCCAGTGTTTGCTTGAGCTTTGTTCACTATGAATGGGGTAGGTTGAAAATTTCTGTTGGGAGGGAGAACAAATTGTATTCCATCATCGGAGATGATAGTCAAGTGACGAGCCTTTTCGTTGGTGACATAATTCTTGAGAGTAGCTTCCACAAGACCATGTTTTGTGTTTGAAGTAAGTTCGATGTCACTGCCAACGGTAGTAACATTGATACTGAAGAAAGGAACTGAGAAGAGAAGAGTGTCTGAAGCTTCATCTTCGGCCTCGTTGACAATGTAATTTCGTGTACCATACTCTGGTTTGATCACATATGTGTCCATACCATCACAACCTTGTAGATTACAACCTCCAAGTTGAGGATCAATGTAATTGTTGAGAGAGTTTCCAGTAATATTATCAAATCCTTGAGATCCAATTAGTGTCTGAACATGACTCCACTTCTCACCATTAAGATTTATGAAATTGTCTACACTTTTGTTCGAATTATCTAAAACTCGGGCAATCTTTTTCAAAGAATAGTTTGTTGGTAAATCAAAGACAACCCCATCAGATGTATGGACAACTAGATGTCGATATTTTTCTGACAGAAACCAGTTGTCCAACGTGACATGCACACACTTGTCCAGATTTGATATATATGCAGTCACAACCAGATCATTATTATTGTCAGTAAGACTCAGCTGAATATCATCAAAATTGGCATCCAGTAGCAAGGTGTCCATTGAAGAATCTAAATCGTAATTCACAATGAATTTCCTTCCATCTCCTTGTTTGACAACGTACACATCAGCTCCTCCTTTCCCTTCCATCCGGTCAGAGCCTTTGCCTCCAGTCATGTAGTTTCCTTTGTGATTTCCTATCATTAGATCGTTTTCTTGGGAGCCAAAAATAGTGACTGTTTCAGACAGCAAAGGATCCTTGCTCAGGTCAAGAACACGGCTGTACAAAGGAGCATTGGGATTTTGCTCGATAGAAGACATGTCAGCTAAGATTGGTTGAAGAAGATTGGAAGGGTTGGTCTTAGTTGATGAAATGTTTGCGATAAACCCATCTTCCGTAACTAGAAGCAAGTGACGATACTTCTCATTTAGAAACCAATTTCTTAAGACACAACCTGCATTCTTGACGGATCTAGTGTTTGCCAAATGTAGGTGATTAGTTCCGCCTTTGAAGAATGAATTTATCTCATGTAATTTAGCCATAAATATGAGGATATCTGTCTTGCCATCTGTTGCATAGTTATCTATTATGTCCACTCCTTCATTGAAGCCAACAGTGTAAGTGTCTTTGCCGTTTCCACCCATGATTGTGTCATCTCCCAGACCTCCTTCAATTTGATTGTCCATTTCGTTACCAAATATGGTATCACTGTGATTAGATCCAATTATGGTCATAACCAGAGAATTTGTATGGTCACGAGCATCCATGACTAGTGAATTTGAAGCTGTTGCACCACTTAGAGCAATAGTCACAAGTTTGACTTGATCAGTAGCATTTCCAGAGACCATTGAAAGTGTTCCATCAGCTGTTTTGAAGACCATGTGTTGGTAACTGTCTCCCATAAACCAGTCAATAACGTAAACGGTGTGAGTGCTTGAAAAGGTTAAGAGCAAGTCTAGTCCATATCTTTGAGGCGTGAGTTGATCGAAATTGAGATTTATGATCATGTAGTCAGTCTCACCATCATCAGCATAATTGTTGATTCTTGTATACACAGCTGAATTGCTTATGAAGTAGGTATCTGAACCATCATTACCTTCAACATAAGAATGCTGAGGTCCAAGATAGAATATGTCATTTCCTCCTCTACCAAACAGTCGATAGTGGTAGTCATGGAGATTGTATGTTAGATTACTGTTTGGGGGGAGAGATTGAACAGCCATGAAATTATTGTTTTTGGAGTTACCATAGTAAGTACCATGAAGTGTATCTCTTTCTTCATGTGTTCCAGAGATTAGTGTTTTTGAATGAACTGGAATAAACCACAAAAATTTTACAGTTTGTTTCTTGAAACTAATCGAGTGAGATTCACCAATGCCCATCACAATATCCTCCACATTGTTAGTTTCAATAGTGTGTGTCTTAATAATCGGACGTCCACCCCTAGTCACTGCTTCAAGAGTTAAATTTGATTGTCCATATTCTCCCAACTGGAATGTTATGTCACCACCATTCCAAGATTCTGATCCTCCAGCAAAATTTATCTCCCTGGCTCCTGACCCTTCATTCATTATACTAAAGTAATTGTGATAGTCAGTGATCTTTCTTAGGAATTCCTGGTTTCTTTCATATTCTTTGTCAAGACGACGTGATTTAAATATTGGACCAATTATCTGTCCTAATATTGGAAACTCTGGATCTACAAAAGCCTTTCCAATTCCCTTAAACACAGCTTCAATTTTCTGACCAACAGATGCATCTGAAGGGAGGTTTCTAAGCTCAGTTCCAATGTCATTGTAGAAGGTATCTATTCCCATTCGAATGATAGTTAGAGCTAGCACGACTGGTTCAGCTGCAGGACCAAGAAACGACACTCCAGTAATAGCAATATCCAATCCACCATCAATGTAGCCGATAGCACTGTGTTGTTGAAAGTCCTCATATATATTGTAGATTCCAAAAGCTGTTCCGACAAATGGAACTGCTTCAAACGATTCTCCAGCTCTCCCAGCAGTTGCTAGAAACTCAGTTGCACCTGCTCTTAGTAAACTACCAGCTTCTTCTCCAGCTATGACTGAAGCAGACTGGCTAGCACTCTCAACGCCTCTCTGTAAAGCTCTTCCAAGATATTTCCCTGCAGTTCTGTACAGGTTTTGGTTATAACCAGCTAGCTCACTCAGTCCATGAAGACTCTGTGCTCCTCCTATTACTCCTTGACGAATGTCACCATTTTCTAATGCATTAATTGCTCCGGCCAGTCCACTTACAACACCGTAGATGGCAAGTCCTCTGTTGATTTGTGCCATTGAGCTGCTACTTGATTCTTTGAGTGTTTCACTTTCAGATTGGAGGCTTGCTATCAGTTGCATTGACGTCAATTTTGTTTTGTCAATCAAAGTTGAGATTTGTATTGGTTCACTTAATGGATATCCTTCTTCTTGAATGTAAAAACTATTTTTTTCAAAGTTTATTGTATTGGGCAAAATTTCATACTTTTTTCCAGTCTGTTGTTCCTTTTGCTCAATAACATTTGCTACTTGATTTTTTACATAGATATGATCATTAGCTAGAGCCAAAGATACTTTCTGTGATAGAGCAATATCCTCAGTCATTGCAAAATTTTCCAACTGTGTGTTCACTGATTTTGTTTGTGCCTCTGATATTCTTGATGCTAGTAGACGTCCTGAATCTACTTCGTATTCTCTCAGATACACTCTACTTTGATGGGAATTATGTCCATTCTCACCAGGAACTAGCTGAGGAGAATTAGTTTCAATTCCATTCATGATCAGTAGTTCATTAGTTAGTAGTGCAGCACGATCAAGTAGATTAGTGTTTTGTTCAGTTAGTGGTGGGTTTCTTGATCCGATTATTCGTGAGCCTTCTGTACCCACGTGAGAGAGCCATGTTTTGCTGATACGAGACATTAATTTCGTAACTTTATTCTCTAATAATTGTTTATGTCTGTCATCTCTCAATTGATCCAATCCTGTTTTCTTTTTGCCTTTTTGAGGACCACCCTGATACTTTCGTTGCCATGTACCTCCACGAGCCATAGGGTGGGAATGAAAAAAGTAATCCTTTGTCAGGTAGCCATGGTTAACAAGATCAAGACTCATCATGTTAGTAATGTGGGTATGAAAGGACCTGATTGATTCAGAGAGGAACATAGCCACACCACATTGGGCATTGTATGCATTTTCAACTTCGACTCCAATATTGCTGTGGTCACCATTGATCCAGTTGTTAACATCTCCAAAGAAGTTCTCATCAGTTTTTGATTGCATACTAGAATATTTATAATACTGTCTAACACTTTCTAGATCTTTTAGGTTATACTGCGTTAGATCATTATCATGATCATTTATTACTCCATCAACATTCACATAGAAATTTTTGAGATCCATGCTTAGCACAAAGCCTCCAAAACGATAGTAAACTTTATTGTCTAATTCTTCAGTATTCTCGACGCGACTCTGATCTAGTTTTGTTGTTCCTTTCATACCAAAGTACTTTATCTCTGACAAAAGATCACCTATTCGTCTAACTTCTCTCATAGGTTGCTCCTTAACACTTCCACTTTCTCCAAAAAACTGCACAGCATAATTAACTTCAGGAGCACGAGATCCAGCCTCAATGCTGTTGTATGTATCTTCTGCAATTTTATCCACCCAACTGAATGCATTATTGTCACTCACTTTAAATGTTTCTCCAGAATCAGTATCAGTGACATACACTACTGCTTTAAGAGGCAAAATTCCTTTGAATTTTGAAATTGTTTCCACTTCTGGTTCTTCATTTAGTATATTCTCAGTTTGGATTTTAATCATGTTCGAGTTCTCACTGTCAAATGAACCAATGTATTTGTTTGACTGCTTTTTGTGAGTCCATTGAATTCCAACTTCCCGTTCCGGCTTATAATCTACTATAAATTCTCCTGTTAATTTTCTTCCTTGTCTATCAACCTGCACAAGAGCAGATCTCACACTAACCTCTGTCTCATAAAGTTCCCTTGATTTAAGTGCATCCATAAACTGTTTAGTAAGCCTGTAACCAGGATGATTTTCTAGTGTTGGATCAAGTGTTTCTCCAACCTTCGCAGACCGCGTGCAACCAACAATACTGATACGTCTAATGTTTTTTCCCATGCTAATCCTTCCTGTGATTCTATCAATGATCTCCTCTGGACTAGCTCCTCCAACTGTAACTGACATAGGATTACTAAAGTCGCCATGACCCACTACTTGAACCCGTGAATTTTTCCATTCAAAGAAGAGAGTTTCATCAGATTCACCTTGTGGTCCTCCAATGGGAATGGGCTCCGGATTTTTAATTAGATCAAACTGCTTTTCATCAGCATTCCACTGGACTTGATCAAAGTTCCCAGTATCTGGATTCCACTTGACTACGTGAGAAACTGTATCATGCTTTTGATAGAGAAACTGTGCTGCCTTAATTACTGCTGGATCCGGGGCCACATCTAGAATTATTATGACTTGCTGATCATAGCGTGTACCTGTAACTCCTTGAAGAAAATAAGCCAATTGTAATCCTGACAGTAGCACCAACAGAGGTAAACTGAGACATAAAATCCTTCTGTAAGTCATCTTCAATCAGAGGTGTATGTATGAATCCCGCCTTCTCGCAGCTCAGACGAAGGTGAGCCGGGCGGGGGAAAAAAAAGGGCTGGGCACGAGACTAGCATGCTAATGGGGCGGGGCTGGTCACAAAAGTAGCTGGCGTGACCAAAGTGCGGCAACTCGCTTCACCTGGCCCAGAGGAGGTCCACTTGGCTTGAGTTGCATGAGAACTTTTCTCACGGCAGGTTCAGGTTTACAGTATCTGTCAGAAAGTCACTCAGACTGCTTGCACACATGCTAGACTTATCACAGTCATCTATTAATTATGCAATGTACAACAACATGAATAAGTTATGTAAAGAAACAGATCATTTCAAACTCTTAATTGTAGCAGAGTTCTCAATTAAGTCGTGTCTGCTTCTGAATCAGTGCTACCAAATGACACGGTATGTGTACACTATGTGTCTACATAGATATAAATACAGTATAATATTATATTATATATACATTGTGTGTGTGTGTGTGTGTGTGTGTGTGTGTGTGTGTGCATGCGCAAGCTGATCGATGGCCTTGAATTCGAAGATGGTTCATCAAAATACAGCTTAGCCCAGAGGATGTTGACGACTTTGTGAATTAATCCTAAGTGTAGAACTGAGCTTCAGTGCATGTGGTGTGAACAGCAAACTATACTATGGATCAGACTGTTCACAATTTTATGGTTCAAGAGATTGTGCCTGTTGTTGATGGCTGCATTGGAGTAACATCAAGAAACAACGTTAGTTTTACGGTGAATTTGTGAGAGTAATATCAATGAATGCATGTATACTGGAGTCACTTGTTTGGGAAATGGTCAATGTGAAGATGGAGTCAATGTTCTCTTTTATTTATTTTATTCTCTTTTTTTCTCATTGACAACTGTTTTGGGGTAGATTGTAGTGGAAATCACGGGTCAGTGTGAAGAGATGGAGTCAACTCTTTCACTTGTGTGTGTAATTCAGCATTCACTGGAAATCTCTGCAATGATACACTTGGTAAATAATTACGATATGTCTTGATTGAATGTGCATTGAATGTGCATTTCCATCATGTATTACTAGTAGTACACATAGTGCATGATGTGCCTTGCACAGAGTCTGTAATATTATGATAGAGCACAGCTACTACTGTAGTTCCGTACTGAGATAATACATAGTTCACTGTCAGAATGACAGTACTGGCGGTAAATCGGTGATTTTCTTAAATGATCATAGTCAATAAAATAAATTGAAGGACCACTTCAAGCCATGCGAGGTCGCTACAGAAAAGATAATACTTCACGAGAGACTCCGCCCCATGCTACAGATCTCGTGCGTGTCATATTGCTCTGGCACAGTGTAGTTCAGAGTGCAAGTGCAAGATCGTTCTTGAAGGTTGATTGAAGGCCCAAATTCTTGCGTGTAAAGAGTATACAATCTTTTCATTTGATTCTTTGTGCCATCGCTTCAATCTCGAGATCGTAAGCTTTCTCTTTCTTGGAGAAAACGGTGATAATTAGCATAAAACCAATCATAATAACTTTNGACTTTTGAGTGTCATCTTCAACAATCAGCTGTTGGGCACAATGTAATGGCGTGATTGAGTGATGCCCGCGTGTACACTGTACAGCTGCAAGTTTGAGAAACAAACAAAAATAAACATATATAACAGTGTTGTTACTGTAACATTAATTCAAGATTCAAATTTCACATAATATAAAATACTTGCCTCATTGAGTCAATACACCTTGCATGTATGTTTACCTCTTTAAATATAATTCAGTTGTGATTGGGATCAATGCAGAGAATCTTCTTAGTTGCAGTGGTAAGCAATCAGACAAAAAAAACAAGAAAAAAACTTGCAGTATTTCAAACACCAAACTTATTCTGTAGCTTGATCAACACTCAGCTGATAGATATAGCTGCTGAAGTATAGAGGAACTAAGTTGTCTATTTATAGAAACCATGTGAACACATGCAGGAAGCTGAGGTAACAATCATAGTGGAATAGGCTTCAATTTTATTTTAGGTTATGACTAAACAATGAATAATTATATATAGTAAATCTGGCAGGCTTAAAATTTGGCAAATTCGCATTTTAGCATGATTGATGATTTTAAATTAATTTTGGTGATTTAATTCTTCATGCTGCATTGTTTACATGCGTGTGCTTGTGTTTAATACTGTTTGCAATTTTTAATTTGGTTATTTGAAAAATAATTCACAAAATGGCTAAATTTAATTGTTCCTTTGCTATGCATGAAATTTTTCAAGTTTGCTACTTTATATTCTGGTGGCAACATTAGGTAAAGCCAGGAAGATTCTGCATACATATACATGTATCCTTTTTTCTTTTGTCAAAATTTTAATTATAATGGCATTCGAATTCCTTAGATGTCCCACCATTGTATTTCTGGTAACAGCTTCACTTAAGTAAGCAGGCACAAATAAATAGATGAAATGAGAAGAAAACAAAGTATTGAAAATGTTTGTAAACTATAGCTCATTCCCACTATCCCACTACAAGGAAAGCAATTATATTGTTTATTTTCAAATACAAACACCTTCAAGTATTGCGTTAAATACATTGCATGTGTAAGGAAAAGGACCATGCAGTGCATGCTAGACTTTCTTGGAGTTAAAATAATATTATGCAATATTGTTTTGCATTCGGTATTAAGCCTTATCAACCCCTGGGTTCCTGTGTAGCTGAACATAACTGNGTAACTATAATATTATAATATTATAATATTCAAAAAATAAAATTATACATTTAATTCAATAGACAGTTAAGTTTTTTTTTATAACCCATAATTATACTAATTACATGTTATAGGCAAAATAAGTGAGCTTTGGATACATATAATTATACTCTGTAACCATTGTCAAATTGTGTAGGTATATCATTGGTGGCATTATTATGGTGCATGATTTAAACAATTAAGTTTTAATACTTAACAGTTATACTCTGTCTTAATTCTTTTCATGAATCTAACAATAAGCAGACTCACTGACAGAAGATGGTCTAGAATTTATCATCATTACATGTTGGTGCTTCAGTATACTAGGAGGAAATGTACCTTTAGTATTGCTTTTTTGGTGGCAAAAATCTCTATATGTATCTGAAGCTGTCTATGAAGAAATGCCTAATAACTCAAAACGGTGTACATATAATAATCTTATCTCATTGATTTTAATCCATGTGCCTGTTTTGTGTAAGTGTTAGTTGTGAAGTTTTGAAATATATGTAGAGGAGTTGTGTCTCAGACTGCATAGCCTGAGCAACGTTACCATACACAGAGAGCTTGCTGAGCATGAGTACACACACACACACACACACATACACACACAACTTTTACAGGGAGTTCAATTGTACTTAGAAATTAACGATCACGATGAGCCACCAAATGAAGATGACTTAATAGATCTACTGCTATTCAATATCTCAGCTACGCAACTGCCAATTGGATATGAAACAGTTACAGACACTTATAATGGCTTGTATGGATATGCAAGTGTAGAACTGAGCTTCGGTGTGGTGTGCGCAGCAAACTATTATGGATCAGACTGTTCACGATTCTGTGATTCAAGTGATTGTGGCTGTCGGCAAGAATTTACAGATGAAGATTGTGCATTTGTTGATGACTGCATTGGAGTAACATGTTCAGGAAATGGAGTGTGTGAAGATGGGCTTAACAGTTTCAACTGTGAATGCAACCCTGTTTTCACTAATCAACTTTACGAGATCAACATCGCCGGCTGTCCTGGAGTAGATTGTAGTGAAAATTATCAGTGTGCAGATGGAGTCAACTCTTTCACTTGTGTGTGCAATCTCCATGATAACAATACCACAGATGGCAAAATAACTACAGTATCATTATGACTGCAATGTGCATTTTGATCGTGTATAATATTAACTCTGTTCTTTCGTGTACATAACAGTGTGAAGACTCCCTGGCAGAAGGTGGTCTAGATTTTATCATCATTGTTGGTACTTCAGTAGGAGGAAGTGTACTTTCAGTATTGTTTTTGGTTGCGATGATCTCTATCTGTATCCTTGTATACAAACGCAAGCTGGCTTTCAACAAAGACAGTACACGTAAGGCTTAATTCAAAATATTCTTGAATAAGAGTTTACGTAATTATAAATGATTTTATCAGAGTTAGGTTATCGTGTATATACACTTAACACATTACCCCATGCATGCATGCATGACATAATGATTGTGGTTAAACACTTTTCAGGTGAAAAGGATATTAAAGAGAACAAAGCTAATGCAACAGTTTTGTACTCTTCTCAACCTGAATATCTTATTGAAAAGTATATCAAAGAGAACGAAGCTTATGCGACATTTACACACTCTTCCCAACCTGAAAATCTTAGTGATAATTCATCACACAATGGGATGGAAAAGAAGGCCAACACTGTGTATGGTATCAATGCAACAATGTGTGGAATGAAGTTAGCAGAAAACCAGCAAGTTTGGCCCCCCGCACAAAGTAAGTGTATTACTGAAGCTGTCTATGAAGAAATGCCAAATAACAGTACACATGATAACGAAACTGAGGAACAGTGATTTTCAATTAAGTTGGTTACATGACTTCGTAATGGCATGCATAATTATATGTACTTAAATTTTTTTTTGCAAAATTTTCATTGCCAGTCTTTTGTAGTCCACACGAACTACAAACATATGACCCACTGAAAATGGAAACTAAGAACAAAAAAAAATTTTAATTTTTCTCACAAAATTCAATATTTATAGTATGCCCCATAAGTGGTGGTTTACCAAGTCATAATGTGTGCTAGTACCCTAGCTTGCACACAAAATGAGTAGCTGTAAGATATACACACAAACAATAAGCATGTAACTTACTTTAGCTTCTCGGAGATTACCATACAGCCTATCTCAGTCATCTGAATCGAGTCAGCCATGACTGTCCATCCATATCAGTGCCAGGTCTTTCATTTCAGACGGTCTTGTATAGAGTCATTTCTTTTTGTCATATCCAACCATAAAGTCAGAGAGTCTATTATAACAACAACAAAATGCTACATTGAAAGTATTATAGTTGTTATTTCACCATACTGTTTAATATACAAGCCTAAGTGGCACTGCATGCTGATAGCTACTTTAATTCAAGTTTGTTGTATGCCTGGGAATATTATTCTAGATAACAGGCTAGCTATAGGTGTACCTAGCTATCAGGAACTCACTTTAGTACTATATATTATACCTCCATTCAATTTTCAGTAACTCAGAAGCAGCTAGTAGTTTTTCCAGACACCTTCATTTCAAACCATAGCCTGTGGCCCTTACTGTCATGGTTGCTATGGAAACAAATAAGGAGGGTGAACTACAAGCCAATTAACATAATTAATTACCAATAATTAGTGTCCACAGCATGACATTGTGCAGGCAGTCACATGATGAATTTTTTGTTATGTCAAACAAAAGGACATCAATAACAAAAGAACACGCACCGTCACAAAAGAAAACAAAAACCAAACTTGTAAGCCGTATAATATTACATGGCACACACAAACGTACAAACAAACTACAACTATCATGCTACTACTGTTTTACGCTAGCTCGCTTTAGTTCCACAAGCAGTCTCACAGCTCTGTCGTAACTCCAACCGTGATCTTTGAGAGGTCCTCGTGCAATCTCTACATACCTGGAGAGAGACTCCATTCCCTCCTTTACGGAATTGAAAGCCGACATCCATGAATCAACAAACTCAGCCCCTTTCGTTTCCAATAGTAACGAATACAATCTTGATTTATGTACATGTGACTGGTCACAACTTCCCCCAGCACCATCGCTTACATCTAATCTTTGTTCGAGTTTACTATCAGCAATGGCTTCTGGATTATCTACCTTCGTTTTTTCTACTTCTAAAGTATTCAATTTTACGCTAAGCTCATCAACAGTCTCTCTCTTCTTCTCTACAGTTTCACTTTGCACACTCAGCACATTATCTTCATCCTCTTTTCTTTCCTCCTCGCTGTGACTCGCTGCTGACTCAGCAGTTCTCGTCCCTTGAGAGGGATCAGGTGCCTCCGAACATTGGTCCTTGCTTCTCACCCAGTGCCAGTAACACAACTCACCGACATACATGAGACTTATCATGTGTACATCACTAAATATACCTACAGTCAGTGTACAGTGAAACATGAGTCGGTAAAGGGTAGATCACTGAAAATGCACGATCGCATGCTTGCAGACAAATCACCAATACAAGAAGAATGAGTCATAAAACGTATAAGTATGCAGTCGTGATTAAAATAACTGCATAATACACAAGTATAAACAGCTAGCTTTATTTTATCACATAGATTGGGTAGCTTCACAATTTATACAATAGAGTGAAAAAAATTGTCAAAACTTACAACAACCATAAAAGGACGGGATAGGACTTGCATGCTATCAAGGGTAAGTAAACTTTGAGAATCAATCTTTTAAAATCCTCCAGTATGCATGTTACAAAATGGAAGTTGCATGTCTGAATACGAAAGATTGGTTTGTCAAGTGTTTGACTGTAAGTCCCCATGGCTTTATTAATTCACTTGTAAGCTAAGTAGGTGCTAATGGCCATGTCTCTTAACACACTAACACAGACACAAGGCACCAACAGTACACATACATGGCTGACAGCCAACTTGAGCACTCAGAGTCAGCAGAATGAATGTAAGTGCATTACCCAAGAACAAAGGGAAACAGCATTTGTGAAAAGGCATTGAGTACTTAAATCTTCGACTGGATATACACACATCAAATAACAATGCACTTTGTGACAATAATTTGAGGTGGCCTACAATTGTGCTAAGTTTATGAAAGCATATCGCTGCACACTGTAAGGCCTCTAAACTTGATTAGGCAGTGCTATTATTGTCTGGCCTGCTGACTACCTTGAGCTAAGCACAAGTAAGGCGTTGGGAGAACGAGGAAAACTGAAACAGTAAAGTATTATTTTACCTCTCTGAAGGAGTTGAGGAACAGTGGGATCAAGAGCGGTGAACTCTTCATCAGGGCCTAGTGGCGTTCTTGTCGACAGCATTAGCTTCAAGTGACATACGCCCACACAGCAGTACTGCACAGACACACACACACACACACACACACACAAAAAACAAAAGAAATATCTGATGACATTTTGAAGTTACAAACAGTTTACATCCCTGGCATAAAAATACACAACTACAGTTGTAACGATCGAAGTCTCAGGCTCTCTCCCTAATCAGTGACTCAAACTGAAAAAAATATCAAAATACCAGTGATCCATTCTATACCTACTCAGGCATAATCTAAACAGCTATAATTATACCAGTACCGTATAACTACATAATTATATGTGTGATCATACAAATCAGTTTCAAAACATGTAATGACATTGTATGACATTGAATATTTTACACAACATTGTACTATATATACCTCTTTAAAGTCTTTGACATCTATTTCCTTTTTTCTTGCCTCACTCTCCATGAGGGTGTGGCAGTACATATAGAGCAGTGCCCCAACTCTCCAGTGGATGCATTCCAATTGCTGCACATCAAAGAGAGAACTCACTTTCTCGGGAGTGCCACAGAGAGCGGTAGGAAGGGAGAGAGATGAGATCGTTTGAAAGAGGTTTTCTTTGGCATGGTCTTTTAGGAAACCTTCTTCCACGAATTGACATTCTGTGTAGTAGGTCGAGTCTAATATGGACTGTGTGTGTGTGTGTGTGTGTGTGTGTGTGTGT
>CAXIPT010000001.1:24775684-24794143 GCA_964030475.1 Tethya wilhelma
GTGTGTGTGTGTGTGTGTGTGTGTGTGTGTGTGTGTGTGTGTGTGTGTGTGTGTGTGTGTGTGTGGTTGTAGGTAGGTGCATGGCCCGGGATTCAAATTCTAGTCGAATGCTCTTACCACTTAACTACTAGAGCTTACAGGCATTGAAGCAGAGAATATAAGTTTATACATTACTATTCATAGACACTAGCTAGTTAACTTCCAAACCAGAAAAACACACTCACACCATCATCTGGCTCCCTATAGACTATAGCTAGACGTACACAAGTATTATATACCAGTTCTACTGTAGCATAGGTTGTGCCCATTACTTGAATGTCATTGTTGGCTGCACCAAATAGCTGTAGTTCAATACTGGGAACAAAACCGCCCCCTGTCCTTCAAATTGGTCTGGTTTTCTGAGACCGGAGACATTATACAATGGAGGTGTCAACACCCACCATACATAGTCTATTTATAGACATGCACACACACTTGCCTAACTGTCCTACAAAGTGTGTGTGTACCTTATATAGTGTATGTAGCATTGGTTAGTTCGGTCTAGTTCGTATTCACGGTCATGGGAGAGAAATGCTGACTCTCTGAATGTTTCCCCTCTGCTGGTGTGAGATCACTGTATGTAGCTAGACAATATATACTGGATGTGTTTGTGCTATGCATGTATATCGTTAGAAGGCCTGTGAATGTCTAGCTATGCATGTGATCGTGTATAAATATGTTAATGGAGATCATGCTATGTGGTGGTGGTGCATTATGAATTTCAACATTAAAAGTCGTACAATGTATTCATTTGTGCATGTATATATAAATATGTATAGGTTTATGTTTGCACATGAATGGCTGATAGAACAGAGTAGTTAAAAGTTGGTCTATGCACAAGTTTTAACTTGGTGATCTTTGACTGGTTAGCATTGTATGAGCTGAGGTATATGTGACTCTGGCTTGCCTTTGCTGTTGACGCTGACAAGTCAGTTTAATCTGTTGCATTCCGATCATGTGATTGCTGTAATTCAATCCAAATCACATGGCCACCTTGCTTCATGGCTGAGTGCTGAGCAAGCAAAAACCACCATCAAACCTCCTACCTCTTGAGACAACCATAGTTGCAGTAATACTTACGTGTCTTGTACCCCTAGCTTGTTCGTATGTAACTTAGCTAATGGACTCTCTGTAATACTGTTGTTCATATACAATCCATACGAAAATTTAAAACAGTCTAATCTTTACAAACAATCCTAAACCTAAAGGAACCCTCCCAATGCCTGCTGCTCAGGCAAGTAAAATGGTAAAAGGCCGAGCCAATCGGGTAACCAGCATTGGGAACTAGGGGTGGTAGCTCTCGGGATAAATTAAAGCTCTTTTGTTCCTGTATAGTATTCATGTATTTATGCATATATGTGCCAGCTGAATATTGTTGTGTATAGCTAGACTATATATGCCCTGAGAGGGTTGGCTGTCAAGATCTGCACGGTGGAGACAAATATATTAAGTTATGGCGTCAGTTGGATATTCACGAGCGAGAAATGGTTGTGAATACGTTGAAGAAGGGTGTGAATTTCTCAAGCTTTGTGGAATGGTGATATGCATAATATAGCTACTGATCGCAAGCTAGGTATTCATAGAATATCGTATTTCACTAAAAACTCAAATCATTGTTATAAGCACTAAAAATATTAGTAGCAGGGGGTCTTCTATATATAGCCTCGTTCCCAGGCTCCTCCTTCACAAATGTTTTTTTTCTCTCCTTCCTTAATTTTTAAAGAAAAATTTTGCTATAATAGGAAGAGAATATACCATGCTCTGCCAATTTTCGTGGCACATATTTTTGTGAATTTCGTGATTGGACTGTATAAGTATCACAAAAATTTTCTCCACGAAAATTTAGGAAACTGCATATTGACAAGTGGTTGTGATTCACTAAAAATAGTTCTAAACAGCAAAGACAGACTATTCACAAACTTTTTGGGCCACGAAAACTTGGAGCACATGTATACATGTGACATACTGGTGTTGTATGTTGGTGGTAATGGTCATCAAGTTCATATGCTCTATTTCTTGTCCCTGATGATTTGCAGGCTCTCAAAACTTGAAGTACTGGAGCTGAGAGAAAACCTCCTACAAACACTACCAGCGTAAGTTGTACATACAGTGTGTTTAGTTGTACATGTACATACATACATACATACATACATAATTCTAGCCTCGTTTCTGTAGGCCTTCTATTGTACATTTAGAGCAGCTGTTCCCAGGATTTAGAACATAATGTACTATACCTTTCTATTGGTGTATTCTCCACACTGTCAGCTTCACCTGCCAACTGCCTGACAGCTACCATTGTTTGAGTGCTTGTGTAGAAGCACTGTAATTTTTACGGTTTTGTAGAATGTAAGAGACCATTATGTTGTCAACAGAGATAGGCATGATGGCTTACAAGTTTGTAACTTAACTCTTAATTCTAGTCCACCAGAGGGTGGTAGGAGACCATTATGCTGTTAACTACATGATAGGTCATTAATAGTAAGTCTAGTCCACACAGAAGGCTCTTAATATTCTACATAGAGGAATTTTGGCAACCTCACTGAAATAACTGAGCAGTATTTCCTACTAGTTGTTTGGAGCAGTGTTGTTGGAAAGGGGACTATTTCAGTGGTTGGTGTGTGTTTGCACACATGGAGAGCCTCAGGAGGGCAAGCTCTTGGCTACAGAATCCACTGTAGTGCCTGTGGTGTGTGTGTGTGTGTGTGTGTGTGTGTGTTTGGGAAGCCTGCCCTCAGCCCAATGTCCCCCACACNGTGTGTGTGTGTGTGTGTGTGTGTGTGTGTGTGTGTGTGTGTGTGTGTGTGTGTGTGTGTGTGTGTGTTGTGCTGGTTATGCAAGTTGCAAAATCGAGCGTTCCCCCCTCAAGGCTTATAGTCACAAGATGCATCCTATGTATTGTCTTCTCCTCTAGGTGAATGGTATCGAGGTATCTTCACTGACCAGCCAAGAAGTTCTTGCTCTGTTGACCGGTCCTGATAGTTCTGTGTCTCTCCTGTTGCATCGTGAACCTTCCGTTACACTTCTGTGAATCAAAGCTTTAATTTTTCCTCTACTAGCAGTGTAGTGTAGTGATTGAAAGTGCTGGGATTAATACAGGAATTGATTTTTTTTTAAAAAATAATAACAAGCAAAACTTATTACGAGAGAGAAAATAACTTGATGTTTTACTCTCATCTTCAATATAATACTCATCAAAATGTATTTTTAAGTTTAATTAGCTGCATGCCCCATTTTTTGTCATTTGAAAATTTTAATTTTACGCCGAACTGATTTACCGTGGACAACCTGAAATTACATTTTATTATAGTCACCTTGTTATGTTGATTCCTCATGAGTATGTATGCCATTATGTTGTGTTTTTAACACATCTTTAGTTTTCTGTGAAGTTTATAATTATTGTGTCATGTCCTAAATTCTTAATAATACAATTGTTTATTGATCTTAATCCACTAACTTTTATGCTCAAAAGTGAACTGCAACGTAAATTACTTTGTAGATAACTGTTAATAAATGGGGTACCTAGGACAATTACCTATAATTTTGCAGAATTTATGTTCTAGCAAAAGCTAGAGTACATTTAAAGCTCATCAATAACGTCATTATTGAATGCATGCATTTCCTTTTGCGTGGTTTAATATTTGCGGGAGCAAAACTATGCACGTGGGGGTTTCCCGCAAGAGATATGGGGGAAGTCATGGAATCTAATTTCCGGAAATAATGTGCATGCATCGTATAAATGCTTGAGATTTCCTCTAGTCATTTAGTTTTGAGAAACTATAATAGTGTTCTATGCAAAAAAGATTACTATGGAGAATAAGTCAAAGATTAGCGGCCATCGTGGCCATTCGCTGAAGTCTCTGTACAAGAAGCTGAAGAGACACTTCCAAACAGCAGCACACAGACACAGCAAGCAACCCGAGCACTGCCTCGTACAGGAGGTCAAGTCAGAACCAGCTGAAGAGCATCAGGTTCACCCATATTCCCTCCAAGAAAGAACATTTGGGTCGTGTTCGAGTACAGATTCTTGCTTCAGTTATAGTGACCGTGAATCGCTATCCGACTCCACGACGGCTGGCAACATTGTGGAGGTACCTCGCTTTCCACACGACGTAGCTACACTACAACAACAACCAGCCGTCGTTTATCGCTCACAGCGTACTAGCACAAGTGAACCGTACACTTACAGTCCGGCATCCATGAAGCTGCAAGCACCGCGGCAACAGATGAAAATGCATCACCTACAGAGCGCCGATTCAGGCCTCTACTGCAGCGATGAAGATGAGTATGAGTACGAGGACGAAGAGGAAGACGGCGTCTTCATTGAAGACAGTCAAAACCTTTTCTTGGACGATGATGGCTGGCAGATATCAGCGAGGGAAGTGTCCCTAGACAAAGTAATTGTGTCCACCGATAGTGAAACAGTGTACAGGTGCGTGCATTCTGTATGAAGTAATGGGATTGCACTATTGTTTTTTGTGGGTTCCAAATTGAACTATGAATACATTTACTGACGTCTGAGCCATTGACCTCTGACTCGACTTGCATGAACCTGCATGAGCTGCGGGTGCATAGGTCTACAATACTGGCTATATATAGCTATATAGTTTACTTGAATTTACTGGATAATTCAAGGGATTCAGGCTGGATTAAAATCATTAGCTAATCAGTCATTTTTTGTGACAAAATAATTGCTATGGAAACTTTATCATGACTGACAATATAGTCTAATATCTAGCTTGTCTAGCCTCACCACCACAAATATATATACACCGTGCACACTGGCAAGTCAAAATATCACAGCCAGTATGTGAAAGATCAGTTCTGCTATCATTGCTGTAGTATTATTGTCTGTTGTTTTCTCCCTACAGTGGATATTGGCACGGTAACGTCTCTATTCACTCTCGGCGGTCAAGTGACGCGGAATCGTTCAGGAGTGTCTTGTCGGATGTGAACACACTGTCAAATATCCGTCACGAGAGCATTCAACTGTTTCTGGGGGTGTGTCACGATCTCCATGACGACCGTATCAGCATAGTTATGGAGTAAGTTGCAACACACACACACACACACACACACACACACACACACACACACACAGGTGCACAAACACACATTACTATATACATGTACATATATACTCTGACTTTTATTTTCACTGTATACATTGTACAAGCTAGCATAACTGACATTCAACATGTGTACTCAGTATATTATGTGTCTGTTTTACTATTCATAACCCATATCCTTCTTTCTTCCCTCCTTTCTGTGAATTGCAGTCAAATGAAAGGGCACTCCTTACAGACTCTACTCCACAAGCAGCGCCACCAGTTCAACTACCAGGCAGTCAACAAGATCATGACACAAATAGCACAGGTGAGTACGACACATACTTACAACGACACTTTCACATCATATGTATGGTTGTATAAGAGATTGATTGATACGGGAGCTATTGTGTTGTGTTTATAGTACCCGATCAAAGACACTGAATTGGGACATTTTTTGTCTCAAACTTACACTCCTAGCCTTGTTTCTCAGGCTGGCTCCAGTATATATATAGCTCCCTTGTGCAATATTTTCTGTAATAATGTATAATTGCAATGATGAGAAATTGAAGACCTGTCAACAAGGCTAACTTTATCTAGACATTTAGGCTTAAAGTTGTACCAGGCTTAGCTCCTTTTTGGATTTTTTTTTTTGTGCGTGTGTGTGTGTTTTGTCAAAAATAATTGTGATACTTGACTGAATGAGCTTTATAGTTGGTCGCTGAAGAATGGTAATTTTTAAGTGATAATCTTTTCATTGAATTGCTGAGATGCATTGCACAGTCGTGCATGCTCAGTAAAGTGTGGCAGTTTTGACAAAATATCGTACAAACAAGTACATAATAACTCTATCACCTGTTTTGAAGTACCAAAGTATTGTCTCTATCACACATGCATGAAATGTATAGTATAGCTCTCTGATAGTCTGTGTATAATGCGACTTCCTTCAATGTGGGTTCCATTATTTACACACACAAGTCTATCTGCATTGATTGATATGGCTGTATTATATAACCTACAGCCCATTTTGACAATTTAATCTGTGTTGGCTTCATGCATACAAACTATACTGTCTGGCAACGGACCAGAACTAAGATACCTTGAGAAGTTATATATACCCGACACTGTTTACACATACGCAGTTATATATACCCGACACTGTTTACACATACGCAAATTGCGTTACCTACACACAGACAGCACTCTATATCTGGAGAGCCAGCTGTGTGGTTGTATACAGTCCCAATACTAGAGTCTGTCGCTTTTCACTTCAAAAACTTTTCCTTCTTTTTATGTCAAAGAGTTGTATCAGTGTAGATTAATGTTGTTGCTAGGTAAGCATGCCATGAGTAGCAACAACAGTAGTGACTCGAATTTTACAATGGGACTTTTGAAATTTTGCAAGACATACAACACCAGTGTATGGGATAGATACCTACAACAGTCCTTGAGTGATGACTGTTTTATATGTAAGCTATTGTTGGTATAGCATATATATATACCTATACTAGCATGCAAGGCTAGCTAGCTGATGTATGTAATTATAGCACTTATGTTGTGGAATACCCAATAGTATATTGCCATGGATTTGGTGTGTATGTGCTACATACAGATACATATATCCAATGAACTTTCGTGCCTTAGTGAGGCTATAGCTGTGTTGTGAGGCTATGAAGCTGTGATGTTGTAGCTAGGTATGAACCCAGCTTGTGTTATAACAACACTGTGTGGCTCTCAATATGTTTTGTTTATGGTTTCTCATTTTCAGTGTTTTTGGGAGCAGGGAGGAAGTTTCCCAAAACAGATTCACTGTATAGTCAGTGTCTGTCTGTCTTGAGTGAAAAGCTAAAGTGGTGGGTACCCTTTTTTGTGTGAGCTAGCTTAGAAGAGCTCAGTATTTTCCTACTTGACCACCTCAGTCAAAGTGGGTTTTCCTTTGTGTGTAATGAATTACGGATATTGAAGGCTTTGTGGCATTTCATTGTGCTAGATCACACATAGTGATGTTTTCATAGTTAGCTAGCTAATCTGACTAAACTGAAGGCCATGCAGCTGATGTTGATTTTGTGAGCAGAATGTTTTGAGTCCAGTACTCACGTTAATAATATTTTAGCCCCTTAAAAACTCTACTGAACGTGCTACAGAAGCAATCCACACTCAATCTCGTGTGGTTTGTTCTGTGCATGGAGTAATATGCAAAACTCAATGTTGTCTTGTTGTCCTGTTGTCACACCTAGCCTGCTTCAAAGTACCAATAATGCCAGTGGTGACGAAAAACATTGTTCCTTTTCGTGTCTCATTTGTGCTCTGTTTTCAATCACACGTGCATGGATCGCTAGCCATCACGTGTGAGTGTATGCATGTATGTGTGCATGGCACTACATGAGTTTGTGAGCCTAACCAGCTGTATATTATAACTAATGCACGCATATGTGACTAAATATATATAGTAATTCTCATAAGCCCACATCCATTATAATTTTACAAATGCCCCAAGTTCACTGCCACTATACCTTATATTGTCAACACCTATTCATATGTGTATCTCTGTAAAGGTCGTTTAGGGGTTAAGTATACAATTATGTTGAGACAGTGTAGCAGTATTGGTATTAGATCATAGTGTCAGACAGACAGTGGACCTAATGTCTTAGAGGCACTCTTCACTCTAGCTACCTACCTTTCATAGTACATTCACTTGAGTCAACATAGTCAAAATAAAAAGGCTTTTCTATAATATTATAAGGAATCATGTCAAAGCCAACACAAATGTATGTAGATGCTATTTCACATAAATAGATAGAAAAATAATTTCACTGTACTTCAAATTATTCAGTGTCCCAAAGCGATAATAATGCTAGTATTTGATGTGTGTTGGCTGCTGTGTCAATATATGGTTGCTCATCAAAAGGACTGTGGTCCCAGCTGTGTTTCACTTCCAGGCAGTGTGTACAAGGTTCCTGTATCTCCATATTGTGCCAAGCACGTGTTGAGCTAACATACTATTGGGAAGTCGGTGCCTCAAAAGTTTTTGATATAAATTTGCCTTCCTATAAAATTATGTCTACATACACAAAGTTGAATATAGGCTACATGCATGG
Source organism: Tethya wilhelma (assembly GCA_964030475.1). NCBI lineage: Eukaryota > Metazoa > Porifera > Demospongiae > Tethyida > Tethyidae > Tethya > Tethya wilhelma. The sequence goes on from CAXIPT010000001.1 coordinate 24,783,867, forward strand.
TCGTCTGTGTATTATCAGCCAGACTAGTACTGGATTGGTATTGTTTTGTTTTCGAATGGATATAATTGTACATGACATTTGTACATGATTATTTTGTGCAACTACATGTACAAACATGTAGTCACTGTAATTGTTTTGATGTCAGACACTAATGGATTTATGTGGGGAATTATTGTCATAACCTTTAGTGACACTAAAACGTATAATTGACACTGTCGTTTCAATTAAGCAAGCTCCGGTAAGAATATGCAGTAGTTATTTACCATTTCAAAATTTGTCTGGTAATTTTGCATGCACTTTTTTTTTCCATAAGAAACTATATGTTACTTTGTTTATAATATTTCCTTTTACTCAAACTTGAGAACTGTGCACAATGTTGTATTTCATAATCTTGAAGGATGTGGGGAAACGTTTTGTGTTGAAAGTCATATATAGTGTGGAGACTTAGAGAAGCCTACAGTAGATCTTACATAAACATTAGTTTATGTTGAAAATAACAACAATGTGTATATAGACAGGTGTTGTATAGTGATGTGTATATATACATGGGTAACTACCAACAGAATGATTATTATACACAATATGAGCTAACATGGATCATCAATTGAAAATGTGTGTGTTTAAGCACTTACTTGTCAACTCAAAACATCTGATCAAAAGTTTGCTTAGGTAGTTTTCTGAACTTGATAATCTCAATAATGGTCTGTGCATGACTTTTGCTCATAAGTACACCACATGACCTTGACACTGAGTGCATGAGCTAATGGTAGCCACTGTAAGAAATAATATACTGTCTGCCTTAGGTTCTTAGAAGCTAGGAAAGAGTAGGAACAGGTCAGTGATATTGTTCTCTCTAAAACAGGATGTACAATATACACAGTGTTGGTTTTTTAGGACAGCTTTGAAGACACTAATGTAGCATATTCTGAGTAAGTGGAAGCTGTGAATATAGTTATACAAACATTAGGGTGCTACCATTCTTATTATTCATGAGTACAATGTATAGACTCAGCCTACACATTATGGTATGTGGGGTTGACACAGCTATTGTAGATCAGAGGAACAGGAAGTGAACAGGAGATAGAGACAGCCTAGCTAGGTGACTTCCTTTGAGTCTAGTCGGAGTACATGACCTGTTGAGACTGTGGCAGACAACCAGGCAGTCTAGTGGCTAGCAGATTCATGCACATTTTCCAAGTTAGCTTGCCATTAAATTTGTAGATTATTGTAAAACTGATCATTAACAAGCTCAAATTTACCATAGACCTCAAATAATAGTGTACAGGCTAGGCTCCTTCACACACACACACACACACACACACACACACACACACACACAGGGCATGGAGTACCTCCACGCCAAAGGCATCCCTCACTCTCTCCTCACCTCATCCTCCATCACTGTCCACTATCGAGTCTGCATCTCCATGCTCTCACCAGGGCAGGCCAAGCACGGTGTCCTTCAGCCTGAGGAGCTGGCTTACCTTTCACCAGAGGTTATTCGTACTGTCTCGTCCCAGGAGAGGTCAGAGGTTGTATCCAAGGAGAGAAGAAGATTGTTTACAGCTAGTACAGAGTGTATGCAGACTTGTGAGGCGAACGTGTTCTCATTTGGGTGAGTGTGAGTGTGTGTGTGTGTGTGTGTGTGTGTGTGTGTGTGCAGCTATACCCAATTTTTCAGTTGTCAAGTTGAGTATTTTTAAAGAAAATGTACAATAAAATTATCATATAAACTATATGTATAAATAGCCCGACTCTAGCTACATGAGAATGTTGTGAATAGGAAGGGGAAAATACACAATTCCAAGAAGTGAAGTGAGAGGAGAGAATGCCTGCTTGGAGGAAATGTTGCAATGATAGTGTCTGAATCGTTTCATGTGCTGTTGATCAGACTGCATTAGTGTCTTCCTACTGTTTGTGTACAGCCTATACAATACACATGCTGTAATTGATACAGTTCCACTTCCTGGTAATCGTGCTTTTGTAAAGAATGTTTTAGTACAAATTCCAGAATTTGTGCTACAACTGTTGCAGTTAGTTATTATATGGTGCATTAATTCTTTTGTACCAACTATTATGTAAACTCGCAGAGGAAGTATGTGTAGTTGAATGGTTGCATGTGTAAAGGCTGATGCTAAAATAGAAGTTATAAAAATAGAATTTATTGACTCTCTCTNCTCTCTCTCTCTCTCTCTCTCTCTCTCTCTCTCTCTCTCTTTCTCTCTCTCACACACAGAACCCTCTTCTACGAGATGCTAACAATGGAGCATCCTTTCTCCAACACGCCTAACGACCTCGTTATCTGGGAGGTGGGCAATAACAGGAGTGCTCCTCTCAACTCCGTCGTGGACTGCTTCAAGTTCAGACAGATCATCACCAGTTGTTGGACACCACACCCTCTGGAGAGACCGACATTCAAAGACTTGCTCTTGACACTGGACAAAAATGTAAGCATTAGTAATCATTTTCAGTTTTACTTTATCGTAGGTGTACAATATATACATGTATAAAAAGTATAGCACTCCCAATACATTGACCATGCAGTTGCTATGGTATTGAATTTTAACCATAGACCAGCAGCTTATGCATGATGTGGTAGCACGTACATTGTTTAAACTAAAACAAAGATAAGTAGCACGTGATTGATGGCTTGAAACTGCAAGTTAGTTTAATTGTAACTTAACTCCCTAATCCAGTCCACCAGAGGATGGTAGGAGCTAGGCCATAATATTATCAACAGGGAAAAATTATCTGACTTTAAAGCCATGGAAGCAGTATATATGGTCAAAAATATGGTGTTTCAGAATCTAGTCTAAATCTTTGTGCCTAGACTCAAAGCTTGTACGACCAGCATGTTCAGCACATAACATTATGTAAAGAAACACAGACACACAGATTCAAAAAAGCACAAAAACTTTAACGACTGTTTGTGTGGCGTAGACTGTGGGTGAATACAAGTAGAGCTGTGTCTTTTGAAGATACTTCAATAGAATTATCACTCAGTGTCTTAAGACCTCCTAGCCATTGTGTGTGTTTGTGTGTCTTCCTTTGAAGTTGTATGCGTGTAATAGACATGCAGTAGTTTGTGTATGGCCTTTTGAAATGTTATCCCCTATATAGCTAATGGGACATAATATGTGTGTAGCTAGATAGTTGGCTTTGTGTGTGTGTGTGTGTGTGTGTGTGTGTGTGTGTGTGTGTAGCAATAGCCGTCTATAACTACAATACAGTATGATTTTAATCTCTTTCATATCATAGCAACAATTTATTATGGCAACTGCACCATAATGATATCCATGATATATGATGTAGTTATTTTGAAGCTAGCCAGTGGCTATGAAACTAGTCCCAATTATTCATGATTACAACTCTATCATGTATATATTCAGTCGTTAACAGGGCGACTTGTTGCTATGGTTACCAGCCATAATAATATTTATAATGCACTAATGTCTGCTAATATCTTGTAACTGTGCTATTAATTTCATCCCATCTCTACAAAATGCACACACAATCTTGGCAACACAGACTCAGCTCTCTAGATCTCCGAAAGCACCAAGGTTCACGTCCAACTTCAGTTTCTCTGTACCCTCCCAACTCTGTAAACAAGGCTTATGACAATGAAACAAAATTAATTCTGAACACACTACACCATGCAGCAATCTTTCTTCCTACATCACTTCTATGATTCTACTGTCTTGTCTGTTTCCAATAGCAACCAAAAACTACATGGCAATTACTACTAATCACTTTAACAAGATCTTATTTAATCACGGCTTGATTGTCACAGGAGCTCACCCAATTGATCGATCACTAGGAACTTACTCAATCACTGCTAATTACAGGAGCTCACCCAATCAATCACTCTACTACCAGTCACTACCCGGACGCTATCTATTCACCAATCGTGTGTTGAATGTCTATGTGAACTGCTGAATTGTATAGAATGAGCTTCAAGCAATCTACACTGTTTTGAACAACCATGGAAATAAAATCGATCTATAAACTAATGTTCAACTACTGCTCAATCACTGAAAAACTTTGACGTACATTTATCGTACGTTATCCAATGATAAACTATGACCAGGAAATATACAGGTATACAAACACGGTCTGACACAGGCAAAGGAATCAAGCTTTAAATTCTTGAGTTCATCACTAAATGTAGCTATATTATTTTTGTATAATAGTACCATTATATGTAATAGACAATTTTTGTAATTGTTGTATAACAACTTTGTTTATGTTTTCACTCTGTCTTATCTAATTGAGTCATGCTTAATTTATTAAATTTGTGTTAATCTATGACTTGTCTGTGTATATATTTTTATTAGTATTATGTATTGCAATATTTTTTCATGGGTAATATATAGAATTGTATAATTTTTATATAATTTTGTAGAAAACAAAATTAATGAAAGTGAATTGAATCAATGATTGACACAAGATATGTATACAAGCAAGCAAGAATGAACAGCACGTTATCATTATCAAAATAATAATATGATACAATTACGTAAAATTATTATAGATTTTGATTAATTAATGCAAATTATAAAGAAATTAATGCATGATGAATTATTGTGAAGAAAAAAATTGTTAAAATAATCTAAGGTGATTGATCGATGAAAAACTAATAATTTTGAATAAAAGCAAAAATTTTCTATAATTATAGATACAGCCTATACTCAAGTAATACTATACAGCTATCCCACTGCACCACCCTCACCAGCCTCACACCATCACCACCCTCACCACCCTCACACCATCACAAATCAAACCAATACAAGAACCAACAACTACAACACCTAAACACGACCACCTACAGCAATATGTAAACACACACACAAAGATCAAAAGAGGGAGAAAAGAAAGGAAGAGAAACAAAAAGAGAAGCAAAAAAAGAAAGACTCAAAAACACTCTCTAGCAGGCGCAACTCGAGCCGCTATTCTGAGTTGTCTCCTGGTTCCGCGGTCTCACCCCGCGGGGAATAAAGTTCGGATTTTTCTCAATACTCTCTGCCATCTTTTCCGAGATCTCATCAACTAGAGTCTCGAATGTTTGTTTCACATTGATGTCGTCTTTTGCACTCGTCTCGAAATACTCCACACCGAGGGATTGTGCTAGGTCCTGAGCCCGTTCACGGTTGACGACTCGACTCTCTGTGAGATCACTCTTGTTACCGACTAGTACCAGTCTGGCATTTTCCCACGAGAGGTCTTTGATGGTTGCAGACCTAGAGAGAGAGAGAGAGAGAGAGAGAGAGAGAGAGAGAGAGAGAGAGAGAGAGAGAGAGAGAGAGAGAGAGANACCCACACTTTCCAAAACAAGACCATCACAATTTATCACCTTCTTTTTACTGTTCAGAACACATGTTCACATACAAACACACCTACCACGCACACACGCACGCACACGCGCTCGACTATTCGCTCACTCACCTGAACAGCGTCTTTACTTTGAAGTCTATACCTACAGTTGCCACGAAAGAAGGTGAAAACGTATCATCGCAGTATCGGACCAAGAAGGCCGTTTTTCCAACGCCAGAATTGCCCACGATTAGAGTCTTGTACATGTAGTCGAAGTTGGGATCCAACGCAGCCGTGTCCAGGCTCTCGATTATGTTCTGCTGATCGGCCATGATTTACCACAGACTGTCAGTGGCTAGAGAACTAGAAGGAGCTTTCACCTCTGTTGATGAAACCAGCACTCACTTCCTCATTACCACTTCCGCTAATAAAGGAAATACTACAATGGTTCAAGTGACGTAAAATTTCCTGCATTGCAGTAATTCTGCGCATGCGTAGGAGGTAATTACTAATCGTGAAAAAAATGGCGAGTGCATTGACGAAGGTGCGGTTGGCCGTTGTAGGTCTGTTGCTAACTATTGCTGGTGGTTTCGTGATTCTGCTAGCTCTCTTGGTCACCGTACTAACGCACCCTTTCTCTGCATTCAAGAAAAAGTCGAGAGATGGTAAGGTCAAAGGTCATTGTGGGTGGACGCCTAAAGTATAAATTTTTTTCTCTCCTAGTTCCCCCTGCCTGTCTGTTGGATCCTTCTATTGGTAGCCATGGCTATGTGAAAGCCAACAGAATCAAGTTCCACTATGTTGCTGCTGGAGACACATCAAAACCTCTCATGCTCTTTCTACACGGCTTTCCAGAGGTAGAGCAGCAATTTCATTCGCTTATTTTCATGCTAATATTTCCACCTGTGTATGGGTATTAGAGCTATATCTTTGTTTCTTCTACAGTTCTGGTTTTGTTGGCGTCGGCAAATGTGTGCGTTCAGCAAGGACTATCGTGTGGTGGCCATTGACCTGAGAGGCTACGGTGAGACTGATCGTCCTGGTAATGTGACCGACTACACCTTGGAAAAGTTGACCCGGGACATTGTCGAGTTGGTGCCAGCTCTGGGCTACGAGAAATGTGTCCTTGTGGCTCACGACTGGGGTGGAATTATCGGATGGTAAGTGTTGCTATGTATTTGTGAACATGCACCATACCATGTAGCACAAAATATTGATGAGAATAAAATTTGGTGGATTGTCAAAAATTTCACGATTGGCAGATTTTATTTTGACAGTAGCACATGCATTCCGTATGTGCTGCACAAAAATTGACTCTTTTGTGGATTAATCTTTTCCTTACCAAACCGCCAATCCACGAATATTAGAATCTACCAAATTTTTGTGCTATACAGTATTATTATTCGAGAATGACTCACAAACTTTATGCAGGCAAGTGACTGATAAACACCCAGAGGTAGTTGAGAAGTTCATAGTCATGAATTGTCCACATGGAAAGTGAGTTTACAATGGACATCTACGATAATGATTGTAGTGACTGTTTTGAGGCACAGTATAAAGCATGGATGAATCCATGCATGTATAACTATATGACTGCATTGATTGAGATGTTGTTTGGTTAAATCTTTCAGAGTACTTCGAAAGGCTTTCACCAGTAGCTTGAAGCAGTTGTTCAAATCTTGGGTGAGTTGTTGTATTGATGCTGTATAGACACTTTCCTCATCTGTAAATGCCTACAGTTCTACATAAGCCTCTCTAGTTTGGACCAGACCTTGCTCACTTCAACTATTTCTTGTGCTTATATAACAATAACTAAGTAAAAAAGACCTTGTCTACAAAAACTATAAGTAATAAAGGCATTGTTTTTGAGGTTCAGTGCTACATTGTATTGTCACAATGCCTTGTACTGTTCTAATTTGAGTGCACATACACACAATAAATAATGCATGCTTACAAGCAATGCATGCTCTTTGCCTCTCCTTGTAGTACATGTTTATGTTCCAGTGGCCTAAACTACCAGAGCTCATGTTCTCCATGCAAGACTACAAGCTGATTGATGACATGTTGAGTGGTAACCACGCAGGGGTGAGTTGTACTCAAAGTGCACGCATTAAGACAAAAGTATACTGGTACAATATACATCCTTGATACAAGTATAAAAAATTAATGTGGATTGACTATTCAAGATTTAAATTAAATTCCTACACTTGTACTTTCCCTATTCTCTAAACAACTTTCAGAGAGCCTCTGGACTAGCCTTGTTCCCAGGCTCTCTCTCTTTCTATTTTTTGTCCGCTAATAACTGTGGGCAACCTGTGGACTATGAGTATGTTGTACAAAGCTCTGTGAATTTTGTACACTACTTCCCATATATTCAATCCATGGCCACAGCATTATGCACATTATTATTACATCACTATTACATCATTATCACAGGCACCCAAGAACAAAGCTGCCTTTCCTCCTGACATTAGAGAGGCCTACAAGTTTGTCTTCTCTCAGCCTGGAGCTGTCACGGCCGCTCTTAACTACTACCGCTGTATGTTCAACCAACCACGACAACAGGAAAGGAGGGAGGAAGGTGGAGATGGACGGAAGATTGAGCTCCCAGTCCTCCTAATTTGGGTGAGCCCCTGTTGATTATTCTCTCTCTCTCTCTCTCTCTCTCTCTCTCTCTCTCTCTCTCTCCTTATTTTCAAAGAAAATGTACGCAAGGGAGGAGCCTGGGAATGAGGCTATAATTTGTCTACTTGTGATAGAAGTATAGACAATGTTCTGTTTCTTAAAGTAAATGTTTCTCTCTATCTCTTTCAGGGTGATGACGATGTTGCATTTGATAGGAGTCTCGTGGAACTAAATTCACAAGTTGCTTCAAACCTCACAATCAAGTAAGAGCTGTAAACTAACACAATTTTGTAGTGATTCTCTAACTATTTAATATATCTGTCCATCCAGACACATACCAAACTGTAGTCACTGGGTACAGCAAGATGCTCCTGATGCAGTGAACCAGTACATGAGGGAGTTCCTTCAAGATTAAACTTTAAAAAAATAAAGTTTCAAACGTCTTAGCCAGAGCTGAGAGCTGTCTAGTCTTATCTAGCTGTATGGAAAAGGTTGTCTTTTTATATGCTCCAAAATTTAATACAAATGTTACATCTAGGTTTGGCGACCAGTAGGTAAATCCCAGCTCTCTGCTACTGCTGAAGCTGAAACATGGCGAGCATACGAACCCAGTATACCTTCATTGCCCTCTACTTTCTGATGACCATAGGAGGTGGGCTCGTCGCTCTGATGAGACTCCTGTGGAATATACTCATTCACCCTCTCTCTGCCTTCAAGACAACACCAAGAGACGGTAAGTTTTTGGGTTTAGTTTTATCAAGCTTGGAGGCACAAAATGACACAGAACTTATATTTTTTTATTGTGTATTAAACATTATCGTATCTCTGCCATAGTTCCCCCTGCCTGTCTGTTGGATCCTTCCATTGGTAGCCATGGCTATGTGAAAGCCAATGGAATCAAGTTCCACTATGTTGCTGCTGGAGACACATCAAAACCTCTCATGCTCTTTCTACATGGCTTTCCCGAGGTATTTTGTGAAGTTAATAGAACCATAGCTTGTTGCACAAATACAAGCCACATCCCTAGGTTTAATACATGTGCTATTAGATTCAAAACTCAATGCAATAAGTTGTGTCATTGACTTTAGCCTCGTACCCAGACTCTCTCCTTTGACCTTACACTAACGCTCAAAGGAGAGCTAGAGCCTGGGTAAGAGGGTATCATCGACTTACCCATATCTCTGAAGAACGAAGCTAGCCAATAAGCAAGCTTAGCAGAAGAAGAGCAGTGATAAAGTTCTTCAAAAGTATGTGTCCAAAATTTTCCAAATACTTAGTTTCAACCAACATACTTAGTGTACTAACTTTTGCCTGAATTTCTCAAACGGTCTTATCTTTAAAAACAATTCCAAATCCAAAGGAACCCTTCTATGCAATGCCTGCTCAGGCAAGTATCTAATATGATAATAATTTGCATATCCACATACTTACTTACACATACACTGACATTGTGATCATTGCAGTTCTGGTTTAGCTGGCGCCACCAGTTGCGTGAGTTCAGCAAGGACTATCGTGTGGTGGCCGTTGACCTGAGAGGTTATGGTGAGACTGATCGTCCTACTAACGTACTGGACTACACTTTCGACAAGTTGAGGGCAGATGTGTTGGAGTTGGTGCCAGCGCTCGGTTACGAGAAGTGTATCTTGGTGGCACATGACTGGGGTGGAGTGATTGGATGGTGTGTGTGGGTGGGTGTGTGGGTGTGTGGGTGTGTGTGTGTTTGGGTGTGCAAAAGTTAGCTATTTTGTCCCGTAAGAAAAGTATTGCATGAATCTCATTATTTCACTTCTGGCGGTATTCTCAAACCAGATGGACTTTATAGTTTTTAACTCTTAATTCTAGCCCACCAGAGGGTGGTGGCTCAGAGCCATCATGTTTAGCTACCAGTAACCCATACTTTTTATTGCTATTGATCATTTGCATGTAACTATACACATGTTATAATACATGTAGGAGGATTGCTAATCGTTATCCCGAACTTGTGGAGAAGTTTATTGCACTCAACTGCCCCCACCCCATGTAAGTATTTCACCATAAATATATGTGTAGGGGGTTCTAAATGGAGCACACTATCTCAAAATATACCATGCACTTGAACAAAATCTGGATGTTATCATACGTACGGTAGTACGTATAGTAGGAATGGGCCAGCTGTCCCATAGACACAATACAAAATTTTGGTCACCATAAAAATCTAGTCAAACAAAATCAAACTTTCAGAGTTGCTCAGAGGCTCTCACTAACAGATTACCAACTGCTTACAAGTCTTGAAACTCGCAAAAAGTTTCCTCAGCACTCGTAGAGAGCGCTAGGGGGAAGCCACCATAGTGCCATTTTTGTTC